>JAVRXN010000010.1:85028585-85341085 GCA_033556935.1 Timema podura
TATTTCGGCAAAATGGCTTTAAGGGCTCCGGTCTGATGCGTCAATTAACATTTTTTTATAATAGCTCCGAAACTATTTGAGATATGAAATTACTTAGCATTACAAATATGTATATTTATTTATAATACATATATTTTATCCGAAACATATTTTTATAAAGTCAATAACTTTCAATCTATACGCAATTATATGAATTTTTTAACTTTTTGGACATTAAAGCTTAAGTATTGCGACCGTAAAAAAAAACTAACCTGAAATGTTGATGGATGTCGACGTCTCATGACCCCCCGAACCCTAAAAAATAGTCTTTGCAATGCCGTCTGTCTGTGTGTCTATAAAAAATTTAAATTAAGGGTAGTTTACTGAAGGGCGAAAAGAGAAAAATTTGGTTTTCTCAATACTGCTCAAATGATTTTGATTAAAATTCGTATCTAGGCGTTGATTAAGATTATAAATAAACTGGCTATTTTCATTTTCCTATGAAAATGATTTTTAGGGTACTTTACAGAAGCGTTAATTTCCGTATCTCCACAACTATTTGAGAAACTAAACAACTTATCATTGAAAAATTGTAGGACTATTAGAAATAAAAAAACTTTTATTTGACATATATTTTTATAAAAGCAACAGTTTCTGATATATTTGCAAATATATTAATACAATTTTGTGAGCTTTAGTTGTAAACATATACTACTTAAGTCTTAATCTAATAATTCTCCAATGCCATAGAGTAATTAAATATAAGTATCTAAAAAAGTATGTTATTTTTCCTTAAAGCTCTTAGGAGAAATGTTTGCATAGCAATGATCTATCTCCATTTTAGACTCAATAGTCAATATTTACATTTTTTATTGGTCAAAATGTATAAATGAATAATTAAATATCAATGCGATGACTTGAAGATCTGCAACACCTTATAAAATGTTAAAACTTTAACCAGAAATCGACATTTTAATACGAAGTGTTGACCCTTGTGGAAGACATTAAACTGTTTGAAATGTTCTAAGGTGGACAAAGATGCGCCTCTTTTCTCATTGATTCTATATCATTGTATATTATTTTATGCGTGTTCTTATGTGGAGTGGTGATGATACAATGTACATTATTCCGTTCAGAAATCTTACGAGTTTATAGAAAGATAGAGAAAGTCTGTGCGGTGTGCCGTACCATTTATTTTGTATTCTAATAATTACTACTATATTGAACATAAATCATGGACTTGCTTTGATAAACATGGTGGAAGCAAAACAATTAGACGATTAGTAACTTGAAAATTAACAATTTCATTGAAAAGTAAATATTCACTAGCCAAATAAAAGCAAACTACATAGTACACTTTTTTTTACGATAATATCACTCAAGTGAGCTCCACCGGACGGACGTCAAGCAAACTTCAGCACGTTTTCCATCACTTTCCTAAGCATATATCGTCTAATGGTTTCCACCCCATCCTGTATAATATTTTAAAATTTAATGTATTGGTAACGGAATCTTTAAAGAAATATTAATCTTAAGTACCTTAAAGTGCATAGAGAGGACGCCTATGTGCATTTTACACAAACTGTATTTCATAAACTAATGAGAATCATTGGAAATAATTCAAAAATGGTAGAATGATGTCTTATACTTGATGGTATTATAAAAGTTTCATTCAATTTTACTAGGCTATATTTTAAAAACTAATCACTAATGTAGGCTTACATTGGATTAAATAAAATTGGTTCAACTAAGTTTTCTTTTTGTCACCGCGTTTTACTACATTTTTAGGTTATACACATATATGATAAATTACTCTAATGGGGTAGGGATGAAGAAGGAAGCATTTAAGAGGTTTCTCTCTGCATTTGTGTTGAAGGAGAGTGGGACATCATTTAGAAAAAAAAAACCTCGATAGTCCTGACCGGACACCAACCCCATCTCCCCGTCATAAGTGAGTGACGACTTAGACCATTCGTCCACTGAAGCGGGTAAAGATTGTGTTTTAACAAGACTTAATTGTATCAGTGGTCAAGAGTATTATAAACGTCAACCGTGTTTAGTCTAGCTTACAAGTGACAGGAAGGTAGAAATTCGAGTCCCGGCTGTGATTAATAAGGGTGTTTTTCTTATAAATCGTGTTTCCACTCTTCTTTCACACAAATTCGGGTATATTTCCTATAAATTCTATATTTCTCATCCCTACCAGAGGATAAGTAAGAAGAGGTACAAAAATATGTGTTGTTAACTGTTGGGAGAGCTAAATTTTTCACGTTTTTCATTCCTTTAAACTAAATTGTTTGTTCCAGTTAAACTAATATTTACTTTAAAAAAGGCTTCCTTGACTTGGGTTATTTGATTTGAATTATTGAAAATAAAAAGTCCTTTACAGTGTGCATTTTAAAATAAATAGTATAACTTGATTGGACACACATACTATTGTTGCAAGACCAAAAGGAAAATGGTTTGCTTAAATTCTCTCATTCTACTATCGTTATTACGAGACAGATACACATTTATGTGATTTTCTCTTTCTCTTTGCCATTATTCTGTAACTTCCAGAGATATGGCATCACCATCTTGAATATTGCCAGTCTGCACCAGTCAGGCGGCCGACCTCCAAAGTTCTAAGCTACAGATATGACGTTTACTGTCGATAAATTCCACAACTGAATTACAATGGTGAAGGCTGGAATATTTTGTTTCTTTTCTCTTTCCTTCAAGGCTTTTGACTGATTGGAAGAACTACAATAAGTCAGTAGATTAACGCTTGACGTGGCCAAGCTATGTTCTAGGCTAGAGGGTATTCGGCATGAGGAAACATCTCAATGTTCATCTCGATTGCAGACAAAAAGAACAAAACAAAAATAATAGGCGCCATGCTAGCAGTGAAATACATGGGGCCTAGGGTTGCATACATTATTTAAGAAAGAAAAACACACCATATAAAACAGAATAATTAATATAAAGTATCTTATATTTCTTGCCCAAACAAATGTGTATTGATTCTGAGAAATATAATTAATAATATTTTTATTTAAAATAGTTTGGAGTGGTGATATCCATTTTGACATAATAAATATATCATTATTATTCAAGGAAATTATTTCAAGTAGTTTAATTTACATTGAGCTGTAACACAAAGTAAGGTAAAATTTTAAATAAAGTATAATATTATGTTATACTCTATTTAAAATCGTAAATGAAGTATAAAATTATAATCCTTTTATATTATGCTTCATTTAAAATTGTATTGAATGTTTGATAGAGCTCAATGTGTGTGTGTGTGTGTGTGTGTTTGTGTGTGTGTGTGTGTGTGTGTAACAAACTACTTGTAATAATTTCCTTCATAATAGCTTTATATAAGTATTATGTCAAAATTGTATTATCACTGCAAACTATTTTTAGTGAAAATATTATTATAATATTTATCAGCATCTATACACATATATTATATATTCCTTACTTAATGTTTTTAGAATGTCTTTAAAATGTTAAATATATAATTTAGTAAAATAATATTTATGTTTTAAGACCTAAATAAATATGTCCAACTTTATCATTTATCTTTGGTAGTTAACATAAATCAAGTGCATTTAAATAAATGAAATAACACAAAAAAATATGTATCTGATTCTGGTTTGAAATTAGTAATAATATTATTTTACATTGTCACTACGTCTAAGTGCAGGTTGCATCAAAAGGATATTTTTATTTAAATATAAGCTAAATATAAAATACATATATTCTTGAATGAGTTATCACTCAAATTAGTGTTACATGCAAATCTACAGGATTATGAAGAGATCAAAAATTTTAATTTTCTGTTAGGTTAAATCAATTTACTGTGAGGTAATATAATTTTATTATAATAAAATGTATTGGACCAGATACTATTTTTAATATAATGTATGTTTACAAGTATTCCTAAAAATGTTTAGTAAAAGTTCAAACCAGCTTTATAAATATTCTAATTTACAATTAGAAACATATTCGAAAATAAGCCTATAGCATATGAACTGCATTTATAGTAAGTTAGTAATTTAAAATAAACATGTATCTAAATATGTTTGAACCACGTCTTACTATCCATTCGGGTTGTACACATATGCACTAATTACGCTGATGTGGTAGGGATGAGGGAGTTTTAATTAATACGAAGTATACACACATTTGCGGAGAAAGAGTGGAAAACTATTTGGGGAAAACCACCTTCAGTACACCCGACCGGGATTCTAACCCTGATCTTCCCTTCATCAGCAGTCCAGTATATTGCTAGAGTGAGGCCTTGGACCATGTTACCACCGAGGTGGGTTGAATGTATATTGAATCACCTTAAAAACATTAAAAATGTATAAGGGTTTTCCAAAATTCCCTAAAAAAATCAGGTTAGATAGCAGATATAAATAAAAATATGTAGCTCCACTATTGAACTTTTTTTTTCAGTTTGTGTTAAAACATTATTTTACTCATGGTAAGAGTTCATTATAATATAACATATAATATAACATTATAATATAACATATAATATTTATTAATATTCATTTCTAAGATGGTACTTTCATATTTTGTTCTGATCCGGAAAGCCGATGCTAAATCCTGACTGAGCGAAATATGTTTGTGTTTTTTTTTATTCTCTCCCTTGGTGGATGCTGGTGCGTTTAGTTAAAAATGCACCCATCATTATTTTTTCTCGAATACAAACTTTTTTTGTTCACACCATGTATTACGAACCGTCTGGATTTTACGCATTCTAACTCAGATGATGGGGTAGGGATTAAATAGTTAGAAATGTACCCGTACCTTTGTGAATGTAGAGAGTGTAAAAACATCTAGGGGGAAACATCAGGCTGGGATTCAAGCCCTGAACTCCTCTAGATGTGCCAGATATTTAGTCTGCGTGCTCAATGATGCAGGCAATATTAGCCCATAAATTTAGATAGCCCAAACTGGCGGCGAGTTGTCTACCACGTAAAACAATTATTCATAATAATAATTTGTAACCTATTTTGAGCCCAGCCTGTATAGGCTTAAGATGTTGTATTTGGTCCAATGCCATCCTCGCTGGAAATGGAGACTTTAAGCTCTAACAATTCGCAAACAAACCCTCCTTCCACCCATCCCACAACATGCGTATTGTAGCCATTGTTATGACTGCGTCACGTATGGATTTTTGCTCTACAATATTCAGAAAGAGTCGTCATTCGGTTACAAAAACTGTAATGATAAGCCCGAACTCAGAATGCCTGATTATTATTATTATTATTATTATTATTATTATTATTATTATTATTATTATTATTATATTATTATTATTATTATTATTATTATATAGCACCGCGTCTTACTACCCGTTCGGGTTATACGCACTTACGCTAATATGTAATGGTAGGGTGATTGTGAGATGAAATGGAGGACCTACAGTTTAACGTGGAATCCGAACCACGGTGGAGGCGTGGCATTCCTTACATTCACAAGTTGTGATTAATACACGTCTTGTCAGAGGTGAAGGAAGGGTTTGACAATCAGATAAATATGTGCCGGGACCGAGGATTGAAGAATGCCTGATGCCACTTTGTTGACTATTAATCTGAGGAAAGGTCATAAGATATTTTTGAATAGTATATGTCTACTATAGTACATTTAATTTTTTTAGCACCACATCTTACTACCCATTCGAGTTATCCACCTATGTACTAATTACTTTAATGTGCTAGGGATTAGGAAGGTTGAATTTAGAGGAAGTGTAACCGCATTTTTGTGGAGGGAGAGTGAAAACTATTTAATAAAACCACCCTCACTGTACCCGACCGGGATCGAACCCCGATCTTTCCAACATTGGCAGTCTAGTCTATTGAAAGGGTGACGCCTTAGACAATGCAGCCCCTGAAGCGGGTGTAAATTTAAATATTTAAGTAAAACACGAAAAAGACTACTAACGAAGAACAAGTGATGTATGAAGGATAGTTAGAATGAGTCATATTTAACTACTTTTATACATTTCTCATTTGGTTATTTTTATAAATCATTCATACCTATCATTCCAGCGAAAATCTATGACTTCTTTAGGTGTGTGAAATTGTAGTGTCTGTTAAAATGCAAATACGTTTAGTAAAACTGACAAAACTTCAAAGCAAAACTATAATTTGAAAATAAACTGTGAGATTTAATTGAAATTTATATTATTAGGATAATTCGATTACTTTGGATTACAATGCATTAGAAAAATACATGAGTTCCGTTTAAATAAATTTTTTTACTTTCTCATATAAAGATAAATTATAATGGTGAAAATTGTCGACCTTGATATTATGATGAATCTTTACGTGCTATGTGACCCCGAATCCAAAAAAGTGGATTTTACAAGTATGTCTGGCCCTATGTATTTATGTATGTATGTCCCTGGACACAGATCTAAAACGGTTTGATGGGTCTGTTCAGACTTGATTACTAGATGTTATAGACTAAAACCTCAGGATTTTTTTATTCGACCTTAGTTTCAAATGTTTTGAAAATGGCTCTAGCGATTTGGTTAGAAATGGATCTCTAGGGCGTATATGACTTCACAAATAACATTTTATTATTTGTTTTTGCGTTAAAATTCGTTTAAGGGTAGTTTACTGAAGAATTTTTTTTTTAATTCAAGGGATTTCAAAAAGGGATCAAACAATTTTGCTTGAAATGTTTATCTGGGGGTCATTAAACAAGAAAATTAAAACTGCATTCTTGTTTTTCAGAAAAAAAAAAGTGTATAGGTCTAGTTAGTTAACTGATCAGGTTTTTAAAAAAATTCTAAATATTTTAAAAATTAATCCAACGATTTGGTTTGAAATGGTATTTGATAGGCAATAATAACATTCATAATTTTATATAAATCTGTTTGTGTCCAAAAAAAATAATTTTTAAGTAGTTAAATGATTTTTTGAAAAACAGCTAGAGCAAATTTGTTTTGAATTGGTATGTGAGATCTATTTTACATGATAAATAATAATGTATGTTTATTTTTCAAAAACAAATTAATTAAAAAGAAGTTTACTTCTGAGAAATTCTGAAAAAATAAATTAAAATAGCCTCGAAGATTTAGTTAAAAAATATATTTGGGATTTGTTTTGTTAAATAAGAAAATGTTTTTAAATTTCAATTGTAAAATAATTTGAAGGGTAGTTTAAAAATAATGTGGGTAACGTGAAAGATAAAACATGATTTTTTAAAGGTAAATTATAATAGTATTATCATTGTAAATACCTTTTAGAAGACAAGATAAAATATATTATTATTATTATTTAGCACCGCGTCTTACTACCCGTTCGGTTATACGCTTAAGTACAATTACACTAATGGATGAGGAATTGGAAGGTTGAATTTAGAGGAAGTGAACCCGCATTTGCGTGGAGGAGAGTGGAAAACCATTTAGGAAAAACCACTCCAGTTCACCCGACCGAGATTTGAACCTCGATCTCCCGTCCTCGTGGTCTGGCTCAACACGACTAGCGCGTTAGCCAACTATGCCACCAAGGCGGGTAAGATAAAATAAAATTGACGATGAACCTTAATAACATATTACTATTATTATTAGTGTTATTTTATAAATATTGATAATATCAATCAAAAGTGTCATATTCACATCTGAATATAATTAAGCTGTTCTAGTAACTTTTTTGAAAATGACAGAAATTGTTTTTCTTACCAGAATATTACGATATAACGTTAATTGTAACCAAGGTTTAAAGAATACGCACGCTTCTAAGCAATCAGAAGTTCAAACTAAGCTATAAATATATACAACCGAAGCAACCCAAGCGTAGCTTCCAGGAGGCAAAACTTAGTAGCCGACCAACTTTTCTAAATAAAAAAAATTAAAACGCGCTTGTTTGTCCTACAGAAAAGTAATTAAAAATAATTAATCCTGACGTGGGTACAGAAAAAAAAAAGACAGCAAAAAAAACTATTCATAGGCTTATAACTAAAAATAGTGCACGACAGACTGTGTGGATTTGTACACCTCTTAGGTTGTATAGTAGGATCACGGCAGGAAGAACATTGTCTGACACAAATTACTAAAACTATTTTCACATATCCATACGTCAAGCCATATGATTCGTAGCCGTCACTTTTGGTAGATAGTATGAATCGCTATGAAAATAATATGTGTAATATATTAATATGTTTACAATCTTGACCGGAATAAATCGAGAAAAATATATGTGTAATTTCTCAAACGTTCTTACTAGTATAATCCTACTATACCGACCATATGAAGAAAAAAAAAACGAACCCACGCACTTTCCTGTAGAACACCCGGGAAGCTATTTCTAACCTCACAAAATCGTCGAATAGAGCTATGATAAGAACACATAAGGATCAACCAAACCTACTTTCAAGGATGCCCTCTAGGAGTTCGTTGTCAGAGGAGGTGGGACATTTTGACATGATAAATGATAGTTTAACGTGGCTTTTATTATTTTTAATTCGTTACGTGACGGTAAACGAAACTAATAATATTGTCGGGCCAGTTCAATTAGGCAGCAACCCCAATTCGATACAAGATAGTATCACATGATTATTTATATCAGCCATGTACTAATACCAATCTTGGCAATACTCATTTTAATTAGACTAATACCCACTTCGATGGCCGCATGGTCTAAGGCACTACTCTCACAATAGACTGCCAATGACGGGATTTTACAGTTTTATCCCAGTTAGGTGTATTGCGGGTTATTTTTCCTAGATGGTTTTCCACTCTCCTTTCACGCCAATGCAGGTAAATTAATTCTAAAATACTTCCTTCTTCATTAAAGTACATGTGTATAAATTAAACAGGTAGTAAGACCCGGTGATAAATAAAAAGTGGGACTCTCTAAAAATCAGACGTTAGTTAATAATAAAATAACAAAAAGGATATTTGATAAAAGAGGTTACACATATTGACAGTGAAGAGTAATTATAAAAGTTATTAGAATATAACATAGCAGTACCTACTTACTATGGGATTAGGGACTCGAAAGTGCATTACCGCACTCACTAAAGTACGCCACCTATCCATATCTTGAGCTAATTCTATCCGGTCTATCTCATTACACCCTATCTCTCTCATATCCATCCCATTTGCGTCTGGGTCTTCCCAGTGGTCTTTTCCCATTGGGTTTGCCATTCGATACCTTGAACGCGGTTCAAGTTACTCCCATTCGCGCTCCATGGAAACATAACAATAATAGACAAAATTATTTAAACATTTTATAATAAACATAAAATAATTAAGGTATTTAATGATAATGATATTCCTTTAATAATAATAATGATAGTAATAATATTAATAATATTAATGTTTTAAATTAAAAACAAGCAGCTAACCTTACATATTATAATGATTATATTACTACAAATTAATTCAGAAGCTAAATAGATAACGTTACATAAGGCCTTTAAATATACCAGTGGCTGAGCTAAGTGTTATAGCTTATATTTTACTTGCACAGGTGGGCACGTGGAAATAAGACAGCGAAAGTCTTGTCTTGTCTGGTTAGCTCATTACGGGTACTTTAGGCTCAAATCCCATCCAGGCGAACTTAGGGTGTTTTTCTTATGTGTTTCTAGTTTACATCCACGGAAATTTGAGTGTATTTATTCAAAATTTTACCTTCATCATCCCTAATAAATTAGTGTTAATTTCGGACTGCCCGAACAGCTGTTGAGATCCGACGCACGTTATAAAAATATGTTTATCTTGAAGCCGGGATTTGATCCCCAAATGAGTGCTTTAAGAGTTATTTTCTACCCGCTTCGGTGTCCACATGGTCTAAGGCGTTACAGTACTCTCACAATAGACTAGACCACCGATGATAGGGAGGTCATGGTTCGATCACTGATGGGTGTATTGAGTTTGGTTTTTCCTAAATGGTTTCCCACGCTCTCTCCACGTAAATGCGGGTATACTTCCTCAAAATTAAACCTTCCTCATCCCTAGCCCATTAGTGTAGTTAGTAAATGAGCGTAGAAGCCAAATGGGAAGTAAGACGCGGTGCTAAAAAAGAGTTTTTTTAAGATGTAATTTACAAGATTTTTATGGTCGAATGACTTTTGACTCTACTCTTTTAATCATACTCTCGCAAATACTATAGTTTAAGTTACTAAAGACTAGCACACTGGCATTAAAATCGTAGTGTTAATAAAACCTACAAACGCCATCCGTGTGGGTATTTGTGAACAAATTTACGAGCAAACTTTATTACGTTCGTTTGTACGCATAAGTGAAGGTGGCTTCAAAATTAACAACTTGTATATTTTTAATTGGTACGTTAAACATCAAGGTTGACTTGTAAGGAATAGTAAAGTGGAAAAGTAGCTTAGAGGTAAGGAAATGAACTAGCCTGCATAGGGGCTGGAAAATCCAAAGTAGTTATTATTGTAAATATAAATAATGTTCAGGGTTTTTTAAACTGTAAGGGATCCACCAATCGAAGCGCTAAGACACATTGCATACGTCCAGAAATCCCGTGTTATTTAACAAATTTTAAAATAGTTTGATGTCAAAATCCATCAGCACTTGTTATAGAAAGTGGGAAATGTATAGCACACCTGAATGGGATTAGGTGTCATGTCTAAACTATTTGTACCCGCTTCATTGGCCGAATGGTTGAAGACGTCAATCTCGTGTTAGACTGGCCTGCTGAAGACGGGGAGGTCCGTGTTCGAATCCTGGTCGGGTCTAATGACGGTGGTTTTTACTAAATGGTTTCTCAATCTTCTTCCATGCAAATGCAAGTGGAATACCTCTTAAATGCTTCCTTCCTCATTAGAGTAATTATCATAAGTGCATATAGCCTGAACATAATTAAGCATGCCAGTCTAACAAGACGTCGCTATGCAGTTTATTTTGGTTTGAAAATAATATTGTAAAATAAGATTCCGACTTTATGTTTTTTTGTAGAGGCTACTATGTTGTGTATTAAGTAACTATAATACATGTATTATTTTCTCTTTCAGGCTCATACACAATTAAAAAGACATACAAAGCGTAAAATGAAAAATATTCCCCATCTTTTTATTCCTTCATTTGTCCGGGCTTTACGTATTTAATTAAACTATTTGAGTAAAAATGGGTAAGGTGGAATTTTGAGCAAATGTGTCGTATTTTTTTTTGAGGGGGGGGCAGGGAGGTGAGATTGGGAAACCATTTATAAAAACAAACTTACTACACCATGCTGGGACTCGAGCCCTAACTTTTTCATCATTGTTGCATCAGACCATCTCTGCATTTAATACACGTGCTCAAAAGGCCGTATGCAAGAAAGAGATTGAGAAAAATTAAGGGTGAGTGAAAAGTGAAGTTACTTTGATTTGTTTACTATAAAATCATCTGCACACCATAGCTTAGTCGAGAGCATGTCTGTCTAGTGAGTTAAGGATCCCGGGTTTGATTCCCGGCATGGCCGAAAATTTATAATTGGTGAAATGTGGGTTTACCCTTTCATATTGATAAATTAACAGCCGAGGACTGGATGTTGTGCCTGTCCTAGTTTTAAGTTAGATTATAAGGCATGTGAAGTTAAGACAGGTCTAGCGAGCCGGTGTTGTAACATATAAGGTTTGAATAAAAAACTTACCCAGGCCACAGGCTGTAAACAGTAGTGGATGTAATTAAAGGGGAATCTGCACGAACGCACCATATTAGATTGCAAATCTACGACAGTTACTTCTCACTCACTCTTACTTTTACTCACTCTCGTTCTTGCACACGGTTGAGGCTTCGTGTGTACACATATTATTTATTTAAAAATATTATCACGTTATGTATTAATGGATCGTGATTTGACTTCTAAATGATAGCTTTGTGTGTTATTTAATAAAGAAAAACCAAACAAGTTATTAAATCGTTTATAGAACTATGGCAAAGAAACAAACACGGATCTCCTTACGTGTTGTATTATTCGGGTATACCTGAAAAGCGTAATTTTTAGAGAATGGATTTTCAAATATAAAAATATATTTACGGAATCAATATAAGCCAAGGTTCTTAAAAGCAAATTTATATTAATTTATATTTTAGTTTTAATAAAGTGTTTAGGATGCAAAATTATTGTACTAAAACTCACAATAGAGAACAACAAAGAGAACAAATAATCTCAAAACAAACATATAAACATACATAGACAAAATAAAACAGCTACTGTTTAAAAGACTGGTGGCCCGTAGGTTCCATTCAGCATGTTATATTTTCTCGCGCCATTCTTCAAATTTTTTATTTTTTCTTCCTCAGCGCTGTATTTTTGCGGTGGATTTGTTTGCGCGTGCAGGCATTGGTTGAACAGCGGGGAAGCTCGGAAACATAACACACACACATACGCACACACATGTTAGAGGCTACGTACATACATATATACGATTTGGAACAATTCCCAAAACTTAGGGGGAAGAGAAATACAAGTTTCACCCCCACCCATCCTCACTTTTTTTTTCCCTCTATCTTCATTTTATGTTGCTTTGTTCTCATTCTGTTAGTCCGTTCATTTCTACTTTCTAGGCAGTTCTTAGTTGAAGTTACAGCTAAAGAGGGTATTTTTTTCATGTTTCGCGTCTTACTACCCAACAGAACATTCCACGTATCTACACTAATGGGGTAAGTATGAGGACGGTAGAATTTTAAAGGAGATATACCCTCATTTGCGTTTAAAGAGAATGGGAAAATATTTTCTAACATTCCTATCAGTATACCCAACCGGAAGTTTATTCCCAACCACAACGTAATCATAAATTCGGATCTGATGAGACACATCCGTTACCCAAAGACCGTCAAAGTCGTCTAATGTGGTTTGCTGAGACGTGGAGGTCGTTCCAGCTGGAATAATGGTTTCCAGTCTACTTCAAAACAAATGTTGGTACATTTCTCTAAAGTCCATCCTTCCTTATGCTTATCAGATTAGTGTAGCTAAATATGGATATCCCAGTTGGGTAGAAAAACACGATGGGGAAATAAGTTATGTTTAATAGGGCCCCAACATAAAATATTTAACCGGTCTCGTGGTGTAGTGGTCAAAGAACATGGCTAAAGACATTGAGGTCCCGGGTTTTATTCCTTAGTCTACTGATACTGGGGGACTTTCTTGAAAGGGAAATAATTCCCATACTCACCAGGTTTGGTTAATTTTTTTTATCACCACGTCTTAATAAGCGATCGGGCTGTACACCTATGTACTAATTATACAAATGTTTATGGATTAGAAAGGGTTTGATTGAAAGGAAGTACATCCGCATTTGCGTGGAAGGAGAGTGAAAAACCATTTAAAATCACAACACTTAGTGCACCCGACCGGGATCAAACCACGACCTCCCTGTCTTCGGCAGTCTAGTCTAACACTAGAGTTGCACGTTAGACCACGTGGCCACAGTTAGTTTAAGATATTCATTGGCCTTACCCAGTCATACTCACTATCATCATCACCCCGTCTCATCAAGACATGGAAAGAACCCTCCACGGAAAGGATGAACGATTATTACAGTCAGGCGTCCCTTGGCAATATTTCCGCAAATTGAGCTACATCTACAGGATTGCCCACGGAAAAGTAACCCGCCTGCTATATCCAGCAGGCGCCTCACTCTGAATTGGAGGAGGTCAATCCCCTTCCACCCCGTCTTGTGCTTTAGACAAGCAGTTCACTTGCTCATTCTTCATGTCACAATATGGGCGGAAGGGGATTGACCTCTTCCAATTCAGAGTGAAGCGCCTGCTGGATATAGGAGGCGGGATACTTTTCCGTGGGCCATCCTGTAGATGTAGCCCAGACACGCCATTATTATTATTATTATATTATTATTATTATTATTATTATTATTATTATTATTATTATTATTATTATTATTATTATGCGTTATTTAGATAGTTGAGGAATGTTCTAGTAGTATATTTTGTTGCTTCAGAACTGCCATTTCCGTAAGAAATACTGTAGTTTGTTCCTTACTACTAGGATTTTCATCTTTACGGTCAAATAAAGATTTTGAAGGTAGAGAATCTAGTAGTGGTAAATACTTGTATGGTAGTTTATCCTTGATTGCCATTGTGACTTAAAATAAAAATTAAATCAACATTATTTTTTATAATCAACACTGATTTAATTTACAGAATTATTCTGACTATTTTTTAAGAAAACGAATTTAAAATTACTGCAATAAATTACGTTTTTAAGTACGAGTATTAATTTACAATGACTGGATTTTTAAACGAAGACTTACGCTTTTTTTTTTAAATTTCATATTTTGTTTTGTATTTAAGACATTGTTAGGATAATCAAGTCACGTAAATTACGGTGGGCAGGACATGCAGCACGAATGGGAGATTCTAGAACCTTGTTCAGGATACTGACTGGCAAACCCAATGAAAGAGACCATTGGGAAGACCTAGACGCAGATGGGAGGATAACATTATAATGGACCTGAAAGATATAGTGTAGTGAGGTGGACTGGATAGAACTAGCTCAATATAGGGATAGGTGGTGTACTTTTGTAAGTGTGGCAACGAGCTTTCAAGTTCCTAGTGCCATAGAACACGTAAGTAAATATTTAAGAAAAGGCCAATTACAAATAGTAGGCACAATATTTTTTAGCGCTAATCATCTTACTGCCCGATTGAGCTATCCAAAACTTATTCTTGTTTAAGGACACAGAATGATGACCAACTTTTAAGGTGATGCACCAAAATTGGCTTGGAAATATCTTGGAAAACGACAAGTGGAAAACAATCCTCAATGCATCCTTCCGGGATCAAGCCATCTCCTGCCCTTCCTAGTCAAAACTGGTTTTCTAGTCGATAAATAAGAGAAAGGTCGTCCTCGGGGTTCTTGGTATAAAGTTCTCCCCTCAGGATCCCATGTTCATGCGTTAAAACCCGGCCAAGGTTGACGGATTTTTCTTGAGCGATAAAAATCCACTGCACAACTTCCTTTTAAAAGGAAATAAAGCCATTGGTCCCATGTTGATTGTGGCATGTAAAAGAGCCCTGGAAGTTATGTTAAAATACTTTTCCCTTCAAAATTGTTAGGCTCTTTCACGCTCATTCATTTAATATAGTGTGGAAGGCAAAGGGGAACCACAACACTTCCTGATCTCCCCTTGTGCATATGCTTTCTACCAGATGGTGCAGGAAGCACTAACCAGCCGAAGAGCTGAGTGCATGCTCAGCGCCAGTTGGATAGAAATCACATCAAACCAACCTGGGCTGTTGTCTTAAGAAGAAGAAATAAGAATATGAGATGTATATTTTTAATCCACATAAATACACATGCACCGGTGGGAAAGTGAATTAAGGTGCTAGTCTCATTCAATCAGATTTGCCGATGACAGAGGGATAATGTTTCAAATCCTGGTCAGTGTATTTGAGTGTTTTTTTTAAATAATGGCTTCCCGTTGCCACCACGCCAATGAGGGTATTCATTAATTCATTTATGTGAGGTTATTAACGTGGATTTTCTGAATCGACTGATTATATCAACATAAGAGAATTTATATGAGCGAAAACAAAAGAGCCCACCTATTTTGCCAGAAAAGTATTTTCATTTACCTTCCAGGGTGTTTTTTACATGCCACAATCGACCTGGCCCTCCGAAAGGAAGTTGTGCTATGAATTTGTATCGCTCAAGAAAAATCCATCGACCCTAGCTGGGTTTGAACCCAAGACATTGGGCCCAGAGGTGAGAAATTTACCCCAAGACCACCAAGATCGACCAATAAGAGTACATTAATTGTTATATATTTCACCTTTTTCTATCTATCAATTAGTGTAGATAAAAGTGGATAGCCGAATGGGTACTAAGACGAAGTGCACAACAAATAAATGTTTACATAAAAGGGATATTTCAAGTAGTACTTTGCGAAACAAATCATAGCATCTAAAGGAGAATTTACATGGTTCCCTTTGGTTGAACAATGCTGTTGATTCAAACAAATTGAAACAATGAAATTTGAAAGGCGAATGTTCGTACATTTTAATACAACTGATCAAACTGGTTCAATCGAAGGTGTCAGACAACGTTGGCGTACTAGACCTTGGGGGACGCGTCGACATAACAATGGGGTATCAGAAGGTTTATTGATGGAATTACAGTGAAAGATCCCGAAGCGTACAGAAAGAATTTACGTAGGCCTATATCCAAAGAGCAAAATTAAACAAAAACAACAAATAAAATCACTATAAAATACAAAGATTATCATAGAATCGATAAGTAATACAAATTAACTATAATATTCTTATTGCATTTAAAAACAATTTTTCAGGCACAGAAGAGCAGGATTTGTTTACAAACAACTAACCGATGCCACTGAAATAAAACCTTTCAATGTTTAATATGCGTGTTTAGACGTGTTCAATTTAGATGGATGTTTAATGGACAAATAAAATGAACAAAAGTAGATACTCTCTCAACTTCTTTCAATGTTCAGTTTAGTTGAACACTGATTGAATGATAATCTACACTGTTCAATTTGATAGAATCAACTACATTGTTCAATCAAAGAGAACCTTTTAATTCGCTCAAAGAAACCTCAATCCACCCCTTCACTCTCAAAATATTCATTTCCGCATGTTTAGCACTAGAAGCCCCTTTCCTATTGAGGGAGGGGAAAAAAAAGATTGCAAACAGTTGTCGAAGATCCAATAACCAGTATTGATTCTATTCGATCCCTTTGTTTTTTTTCCTCAGCTACCTCTTAACGAAAAGATGACTCTCCTTATCTCGCAACATACGTTGTGAAAGGGGAGGGTTGGTGGGGGAGCGGGGGAGGTGATGGGTGGCAAGGGTTTCTTGGACTAGCCCGGGGGCAATGCAATCGTCGGGTGAGTGGAGCAAGCCATAACATCCATATCCACATGAGGGCTACCAGTATGGACTCACTCACCCTTCTATCCCTATTTCTCGATTGGTGGGAGGTCATAGGACTAGAATTTATGAGACAATCGGGCCAGCAGTAAAACTAGGGGGTCGCGTCGCCAAACCATCCTTTCCCCACCCTACAGTTTTTTTCCCCTCTCGCTTCTCTTTGAACTCTGGGGGAAAGCGTCGCCAACACGTATGAAACCCCCACCCGTGTATCTAGACACGCACCCTGGCACCATGAACCACTTCAAGGGGACACCTTTCTAAAGTAAAGGGTTCTACCAGTTTTATTTCAATAAAACACACATCGGTGGCTACGCGGATTAACTGCCAGGCTTATCGAGTCATAATTGCGAGTGACGAGGAGGTACTGAGAGTGGTTATTCATTTTAAGAAATTCTAACCCCTGGCAAATGCGGGTACATTTTTTATAAACTATAAATTCATCCATACCCCACAATTTTTGTTGGCACTGCGTTTTACTACCCATTCGGAGTATATGTCTATGTATCAGTTACGCTAGTGTTTTTAAGGGTTAGGAAGGTTCCATTTAGAGGAAGTTTACCCGCATTTGCATGGAGGGAAAGTAGAAAACCGTTTCGAAAAACCTCCCTCAATACACCCGACCAAGATTCGAACATCAATCTCCCTATCATCAGCAGTCTAGTTTACTGTGAGATTAGCGCCTTAGACCATGTGGCCACAAAAGCGGGGTGTATAGGCGTGGTTTAAATATGTACAGTCTGACGGGTATCCAGACGTGGTGAAATAAATAGTTCAATGCACATTGATTTGAGGTTCATTTATTTATTTTTAGGTAGACACGATTTGAGTACTAGCCAGCCCCTGAGACGACCTGAATCTTCTAGACTCCATGCCACTCTTATTCTGCCTGATAAATTTCCACTTGACGTTTATGAATGGAGTTTAAGCCCAAAACACTAAAACCCTTAGAAGTGGTACTGGGGTATGCTTTAGACTAGACATTCATATGTGATAGTTATACTAAATTTCAGCCCCAAACATGAAATACTTTTCTTTAAGGTGGGATGGAAGGGGGGCGAGTAAAAACTAGTAGTTTTGCAGATTTTATGGCAAAACATATTTATGGCCAAAACAAATCAAATATTGCTCCAGTAAAAATGTAGAATTTAATTTATTCACATAGTAACTTCAAAATTTCTTGAGTATCTGTCAACGGTGTCCTGGAATTTAATGAGAACTTTTCCTCTTCATTTAAAAAGTTTGTTAGATAAACTCACCATGCTCATGACAGATATCCAACCACTGTTGATATCACCATGTGAAGAAAATTAAACTCGATGTTTGTACAGGACCAAAATTTTATTTATTTTGCCATAAAAACTGCAAAAACACTGACCATTTCTCGCGTTCCCTTTAATCCAACCTTAACAATGATAATCAAAAAGCAAAAAATTGCAAGTTTGACCCCTTAGAACATAACTCGTAAATTGTAATGATTTTTAATCAACGAATCACTATATATAACTTATAATTATATTTATTATAATCATATTTATAACTTTATAGCTATAAACCTGTGAAAACTGTACAATAAAAATATAATAGTCAAATGACCTTAAAGTTTGCCAAACAACCAATTTTGATCTCGAGTGACAGTTGCACAAACTGGTTAGATAGTGAATGAAAGCATAACACGTATATGCTTTAGGCTTTTTGATTTGTAAAAATTAAAATAACCGGTCAAATATATGATTTGAAGTCATTTAAGTCTATACTGACGCATTTATATATGACTTTAAAGTGAGTTTTTCCAATTGAGAACCTTAAAAGTTATCGCTATTTGGAAAACCTATGATCAATGATACAAAATATTAATGTTAAAAATATGATGGTTAGGAGCATTAGTTCGTCATTTTCCCCATAAATCTTTAAATTTGACTACTAACGCCTCTTCAAACTAACCATAACTCTTCAAATTTCATCGATACATTAATGGGAGATATAAACCCACATGTCAAGGACTTTAAAACAAAGCTAATGACTACCCTTATCTCGGCAAATACTGTTAATTAAAACTTTTTTTTATCATCGCGTCTTACCATCCGTTCGGGTTATACGCTTAGGTACTAATTAGACTAATTTTTTTAGGGATGAGGAAGTTTATCTTTAGATGAGGTGAACTCGAATTTGCGTGAAGAGAGAGTGGAAAATAATTTTGGAAAAAAATCAACTTCAGTACACTCGACCGAGATTCGAACCTCAATCTTCCCGTCATCGGCAGTCTAGTCTACTGCGATAGTGACGCCTTAGACCATGCGGCCACTAAAACAGGTGTTAACCAGAACTGACACAAGAGTTTACTAATTAAAACAGCTCATAAAGGTTCTACAAAAAATATGAAATATCGGACAGCATCATTGAAGAAAATTGAATAAAGTCCAATTGACATTCTTGAAGATTACCAAAATGGGGCTGGCTTACGGCGGGACTTAAGACTGAAAAGTCAGCCTCGTTTTGTGACCATCGCTGTACAATATCAATGAACAATCACAAAGCGGAACATGTTGTGTAAGTTTGAAGTCCTCTGATATTTAAATATTTCATGTATATTCTTATCTGTATCAGTCTGACCCCGTTGCGTTTATAAACAAACAAAAAACGCTAGAGTAGGATAAATATGACAGCATAGTGATCAATTTGACAGTAAAAAGTAGTCATCGTAGACCAGAAATTAAGAAAATAAAAACCCTGATGTGTGTAATTTTATTTCGTTATATCGAGTTGGGTCAGACTGCCGAGGACGGGGAGATCGAGGTTCGAATCTCGGTTGGGTGAACTGGGGATGTTTTTTCCTAGATGATTTTCCATTTTCCCTCCATGCAAATGCGAGTTCACTTTTTATAAATTTAACATTTCCAATTCTAATCCATTAGCGTAATTATTATTTAAGGGAATAGCCCAAACGGGTAGTAAGACGCGGTGCTAAAAAAATGCATTTTAATGATATGTGCGCCAACAAAAGTAGGTCGGTGATAGCGTGCCTGACTGACCAAATAGGGTCAGGTTCTACCTCTAGCTAGGCAGTCGGAATATATATTTTCAAAATAATTAGTTATTTTTTCTCTCTTTAAAATATGTTGTATTTCTTTAGATTTTATCCTCTCCTTCCTTTTTCCTAAAATAGTATAGTTGAATTCAGACATTTGTATTAATTTATAGTAAAGAATATGCTTACAATTTTTTGGCATGCCATACCTCATGGATTTACAGGGTGTTTATTTTCATATGACCTTTACATTTTTTTTAGTGTAAGAAAAATAAACTTTTCAATCTAGGTTAAAGTAAAATTCCCCTCCAAAAATCAAAAACTGACAATTTTAAATAAAGTGAATTAAACTTACTAATAGGATACTTTATAAATAAATTTACTTTATTGTAAATAATTTTTTTTGGAATTTTCTCACTTGCACCCTTTTGGATTTTCCACTCTAAATATAAGCACCAACTAACTAGATAATCTATTACTGTGGCTCAGCGGGAAACGGGCAGCGTGTGATGCTTATTTCAATCCTAGTAGTAGTCCCAAATAGATGTAGGCGCTAGTGCTCACGATTTTGTTGACGCGTTATTGCATAGAATTAATTATTGACCGAGTGTAGCGAGGTTCTGTTTTAACTTAGCCATTTTTCATTTTCCTGTCTATCTGTCTGTCCGAATGTCCAGAACTAGGCTAAGTGATAGCAGTCAAACACGTGAGTCAATTTCAACCAAATTCGGAAGGGGCATCCTTTTAATCTAGGCCGAACAAAATAAGATGTTATAATATTACATATTATGTAAACAAAGTTTTTCAATCTAGCAATCAGTTTCAATATAGCAGCAAATAAAAAATATTTTGTTAAAGGCGGCCACCTCGGCCAAGGAGAAAATATCAATCACTATCAGGCCACATAGCTTAAGACCAATGGTCTTTGTCATTTTATGGAACTATTTCTAGATTCAGTCTAATATTAGGCTATACTCCCTTTCACCCCTCACCTAAAACTACCCTTTGTCACGTCAATAAGAAAGAGAAACAACGAAATTTCTTATCTCACAGTAAAGAGGAAATCTCGCTGCTAGTTCTTAAATATCTTAAAATGTTCTGTTGTGAGCCTATCAAAAAATTACTGTATTTGTTAGAGAAATTCTAAATATAGATCCTTTTAGATCATTCCTAGTCTCATTGCTCCATACCTAAGTCGGTAAAAAGAAGATAATGCCACATTTTTACAAATTTCTCCAATTAATAAAATTAAAACTAGAGGATTGTTAAGGAAAAAGAACCCTGTTTGAATCTTTTGACTTTATTTTCGCTTGGACCATATTTTGAAATGAATATTGCATTAGAGCTGAAAGTCTGCGCTGCAATTTCTCTTTTTCCGGGGTGGCCCCCTTAATATATCATCTCAGGTGAAATTACGTTATACATTCTAAGCAATCGCTCGATTACCTAGGGAATATGTTTTAAAATTTTGACATTTATTGTGGGCCTGACGTCTTAAAACACGTGAAAAACTGTTATTTTCTATGAGTATAATGTATTTTTGAATAAAGTATTAATTTGTCTTCTAACTTGATAACGAAGAAGAAATACTTAGTTAAAATCAAATGAGAAATAATCATAGGAGATATTTAAACTTGGCAGTACTTAGCAGTTTATTAATGGAAGGAGCTAGGTCTTCTGTTCACATAACTACTAGTAACTTACTATTGTGCTGGTTTGTTTAGTAACGCAATACTACTTAACATTCCGATTCAGGCGTCTTCGGATTTCCTCTATTTACGGTGAAATGTTATGGTGAACGAAATCTGGAGCGTGGGTAGTGTGACAGGTGGTGAGATCCAATACTTAGAGGTCACTTGTTCGTGCCCTTAGATGGACAATATAGTTTTTCTTGGAATTTATCGCTTGATTAAACTTAGTGTTTTGGTAACGTTATTTTTAATATTCAATTAGTTTTAGATGCACATAGATGTATTTCATTTTCTTTTTTTAAATATATTACACCCTTGTTTTACATTGATACTTTTTCGCTATCACACTTGCACCTGACCAGCCAAGGAATATGTTAATTTTTAAATAAGAAAACCAGCCGTGCAGTGACATATCCTAATAGATAATATGTGATTATTCTAAGGACTAAGAGAACGATCCAAAGTTTTACTTTTATAACGTTTACTACTTCAAGTCTTGATGAAGGTGCCTGCCGGTAAGACAAGGAGAGTGAAGTTTTTTGTAATCACCGGAAATTAGCTTTACGATAGTTATTTTATTATTTTATTTTGTATTTGAGGTCTAATTTAACGAGCACTTTCTTAACCAAGTGATTATATCAGTATGTGACTTATAAACTAACTTAAATCTAGAAAATACATAATATCCATCCCCCGGCCGTTAATTCATTACTGTGAAAGGGAAGACCCTAATTTCACCAATGAAGTTTTTTTTGGCCAGACCAGGAATCGAACCTGGATCACAGTAGGCAGACATGCTGGTGACGGAGCTAAGGTGGCGGACTATTTACAATGAAGACCAGAGAAAAAGTAACACATAAAAATTTAACTTTAATATTAAAATATAAATTAATTAAAATGGGTGGATAGAACTATAACACTACAACTAACTCTATGTTTTTAGAATAATCCCCAAAGTTAGGTTAATTGTAAGGTCATGCGATAATATGGCCGTTTACACTCCATCTGTCCTGAAAGGTAGCAGTCTGACCTTGAATGATTACATTATAAGCTTTACCATAGTGAAATAATATAAGATAAGCTTGCTACCTTACAGGGTAAACGAAAGGTATAAATATTCAAAATTGTGCGTTTAATTCTGAATTAAAAACACTCCGGTGTGAAATATGAAAATATAAAGTAATTTATTTCTCACAGAATGTTGCTATATTATGAAAACTATTCTTGCACTTAGGAAATAATATTAACAATGAACCAGTTTCATTGAACTAAACGAATAAATGTAATCCTTAGCTATTGTGGCTCAAAATGTAAAATATCTCATCAACTAGTGCACATAACAAACATTTGTTCAACAGTTTTTTCTATTCCACCATGTCTTACTATTTGTCCGGGCTGAACGTGTGTGATTACATACATTAGGTGGGAATGAGGGTGGAATAGTGTAAAGGAAATATATCTGAAAATGCAAAAACCCTTAAATAACAACCACACTCAGTTCACCCAACTGATATTCGAACCCTGAACTCTCTGTTACTGGCAAACGAAACTAGACGAGTTCAACGCTAAGTCCACGTGTAAACCGAAGACGGTGACTTATATTTACGTATATAGTGCATCTGTCTACCTATCTAAGGCTCCTTGTTTTGAGTTCCAAGGAAAGTCCAAAAGTTTATAGTTGTGAAATTGGATTTATTTCTTTTAAATATTTGCTAAATAAAGTGTCTGCGTCCTAGTTGTTGTATTTGCCAACTATACGCCTGATTAGGACGTACCTAGGTCCCTTGTAGTCATGACACTGATATTAATCAGAACAAAAAAGAATTGCACATCGTTTAGATAGATAATAATTTCAATTTTTCATCCAAATTTCTACTCTCCCTTTGAAACACTCTTATGTTCTGATATAAACATATTAAAAGCCTATTATAAATAAGCTCCCTCAAAGTTTGTGAGACTAGGTTTGATTTTTTAATATGGTCACTTTAGAAAATAAGCTTCTATGCATGAACTTGTTCCAATGATGGTATATTATAACCATTAGCTTAGAGGTATATATAAGTTAAACCACACCATGAAAATTAGTAAGTATACCTGCATATAATAATCGTTAATGGGATACTACATTTGATAACATTACCACCTTATGTTTGACCATTACCAAATGAAAATAAAACTGAATTATGATATAAGTATGAATAAATGAAAAAGTATTCCAGGAAATGTTGTCCAAGTTCAGTGAATATGAATTCAATCTTAACTGCCCCCGACCGTTTATCCTTTAATCGTACTATTTCCTCACACATGCACAAACTAAAACAGAGTCCTTAGAGCACCAAAATTGTTACAGGTAACGACGGTTGGGAGTTTACCCAAATATGTTTCTTGAAAGATGTGTTAGTGTATGGCCAATTTTATGGACATAGGAATAATCCATTTTAGAGATAACTTAAACTAATAATTTACTTTACGTACTGTACATTACGGTTTCCAGCCTATGGCCTGGATCAGGTATTTACGTCATTTATTTTTCCACTACCGGTTGGCTAGGCCTGTCGTAGTTTAATTTGCTTTATAATCTATCTTAAGACAGTACAGAACAATATCCAGTCTCCGCCCGTCAATTTATCAATTTGAAAGGGTAAACCCATATTTTCAATAATGATAAATTTTCGGCCATACCGAGAAACAAACCCGGGACTTCTAGCTCACTAGGCAGACACGCTGCCGACTGAGCTAATGTGTCGGATAGCTTAACTTAGAATGAAATATGATACAGTTGAAATAATGTATTAAAACTTCTCATTAAAAATATCGTTAGTATAGTCTCAAACGATAGGTCTATAAACATTTGATTGGCATTTCTTCACCGGTAGGGATCTCTAAATGAAGGCTCTAGATACATAACGCAATCTTTACACTAAAGGATTATTTGGGGGAAGTAGTTGGGCATGTCCACAACCATGGGCACAAATAAGGCCTCGTATATTGTTAAAGGTATCTGTTAAGTCTCCATTTTAAAGAAGTCGAAGAAATGTACAGAGAATCAGGTCCACAGAAGAAATAGCGTATCCTCTGTGACAGTGAAAGAGCAGAGCAGATGTCGTAGAAGATAACTGATGCACTCGGAACATCTCCTGCTACCTCGCTCGCCTCTTAAAATAGAAGCCGAGCCAAGAAAAGCTAAGACCAACGGCGAAAATATATAGTAAAGTGAAACGGAGGGGCAAGGCATATTCTAGTTTTGAAAGAGACAGATAAAATAAGGGGAAGTACATTGGTAGGAAGTTGGCTACTCGTGAAATTCAGATTTCTACGGATCATCAAACTGATTTTTATGCTTTATTGAAGTGGTCCTCCCTGTGCGTGTATAAAAATAAATCGCTGCGTCTTAGGTGAAATCTAAAAACCACGTAACGCTGTTGATAAAGAGAAGTAAGGGAGCTCTAATGTCTACATTGTGTTACATGAGGGGAGGGTGAATTAATTAAAAACTGGGTTGGAAGAAATAAGATATAAGATATTTTTTTCTGTCTGTTTCAAGCAAAGTAAAGTGATGCAAGGGGTAACCACGTAATGGACAACGCTGGGTTCTTCTGCTAGTTGCTTGTATATACAAATTTTAAAGTATTGATATAGAATTATTTTAAATAGTTTATATTCAGGATTTAAAATTGCTTCCGAGTAATATTAAATCTGAGTCCCATTTTTAGTGTCACAAAAGCTTCCCTATGAAATAATGACGTTCATTCTTGTTGTTAAAAGTTACGTGACACAAATTAACGAAGGGGTCAGGCTAAATGTCTACTTGTTATTACATATGTTTGTGTCGAATAAACGTAAGAAAAAAGCGTTTCGTGGTTTATGGTTAGCCGCGTACTTCCCATCCGGGCTATCTGGATTTAAATTAAGTATTTTTTTAGAACCACGTCTTACTACTCGTTCGGGCTATACGCTTATGTAATAATTACGTTAGTGTTTTTAGGTATGAGGAAGGTTATATTTAGGGTAAGTGTACCTGCATTTGTGTGTAGGAAGAGTGGGTAACCATTTAGGATAAAACACCCGAACGAGATTCAAACCTCGATCTCTCGTCATCGGCAGTCTATTCTACTGCGAGAGTAGTACCTTTGACCATGCGGCCACTGACGCGGGTAATTAAAGTAATTGAGCAGGGATGAGAAAAGTAGAATTCAAAGAAAACATAGCTGGATTTGCGAGAAGGAATAAACTACCCTTAAGGTGGGATAGAAGGGACGCGAGAAAAAGGGAGTGTTTTTGCAGTTTTTGTGGCCAAACATTTTTTGACCTAAATAAATAAAATATTGCTCCAGTACAAATATAGAGTTTAATTTTATTCACATATTGATATCAACAGTGTTGAATTTCTGTCATGAGCATAGCGGTATCAGATGAGAAACTTTTAACTTTAGAGAAACAGTTGTCATTCAATTCCAGAACACCCTTGAAAGATAATCAAGAACTGTTGATATCACAATATGAAAAAAATTAAACTCTATGTTTCTACTAGAGCAATTTTACTTATTTTGTACAAAAAATTGTTTTACTATAACTACTGTAAAAACCTGAATAAAACATGCAAGTAAATCTTGTTTGTTTCCATGTTATTCTAGACAGATTAAATATATCAGCCTGAATCGGAGGGCACACGGACTAAACGCCAAGCTCGTCTTGTTTGGTGTGTCAGTGACTGGGAGTTCAGGGCTCAAATCTTGTCCGGGTGTATGTATGTATTCAGCTAAAGGGTTTTCCACTCTCCTTCCATGGAAATGTGAGAGCATTTCCTATAAATTCTAACTTTCTCACCCATAGCCCACGGGTGGAACTAAATACGGATAATCCGAACGGGTTGTAAGACGTTATGCAACCAATAAATAAATAAAGAATCTTAAAAAAAGCCATTGCTATTGTTAAACATATTCAAATTTTATTATAAACATCTTCTGTTTTACTTCGCAGTTAAAATAAATTACATTAAATAGCTTTATTAAATAGTAATTAAATTAATGAGACACTTTAATATCTTTGAAGACCTTCATATAGTCTCTTCTTGGCATATACATGAAGGAAAAAGATTATCATACTAGCGGTTTCTCATAAAATCATTTACGATACATAATAAAACCGAATAAATAAAGACTACTTGACACAAATAAATAATGCAATTGTTTCCTGTAAAACTAAGAATGTGACTATATTAATTGACACAAAATAGAAGAAGATAATTGATGTGTTTTCATGAATGAATAGGATAAATTATGTATAAATATCTAGCCAGTAAATTTAAAACTGAATATTGGGCACCAGAATCGAATCTGAGGTGCTTTAACTTAACATAATTAATCTTACGCTAAGCTATCTAGGTTCTTACTGAGCTCAGTATGTGGTTTGATTATTATCCTTATTTAAGGCATGTGTCTAAGTGGACGTGTGAGGGTGTCATTTAAATAAAGACTATACCTTATCTCTAAATTCTCTAAACATTATTCTTTTCTTTTCCTTCTACTAGGTCTTACTTACTATCCGAGTTCTACGAATTTGTCACGCTTATAGATTAAGTATGAGGAAGGTATAACTTAGAGGAAATGTACCCACATGTTTGTCAAGAGAGGGTAGCAAACCATTTAGAAAAGAACTCTCAATACAACCGGGAAGAAGTCGAGCTCCAACCAGTCACCGGCAAACCAGACCAGACGATTGTGGCTTTGACGTTTAGTCCACGTGCCCATCGATATGAGAATAAATCTGATAATGAGACACCACTGTTTCTGAGATTATTGATAGCTTTGAGAGAGCACGTACCACGCGTCCATTTGATAAAATATGTACTGTACAATATACGGCCCGAAGGACGCTTGCTGCTCATCAGGAGATAACTTGCGGCCCAATTAGTACTTTTCTTTCATTCATAAAATGTGATTCGATAGTAGCAAGAAATTTTAATTTAAAATTCTAATTAGTCATTTCTAGTGATTATGATTGAGAAAAACCACAGAACAGTGGTGGTTGATGAGGAGCTTTGAAGTACACAAAAAGGTTAAAATAAGTTTCAATTATGTATCACTTATAAGACATTATAAGTAGATACGTCACAAATATGTTTACAGATTATGAGGAATTGACTGATAACAGTTCGTGTAACGAGTCTCATTAGTTCCCCGATATTTGTACTTACACGGTGATATGAAATCTTACTATTTTGCCATATTTTGTGAGGAATGAAAGTAATATTTTTAAGGCAAGTCAAACAAATTTTATTTCATTTATTTCCCCCACAGGCGCTTGTACATAAGACCATAAAGTTAAACAGTAAATGGATTGATGGTAACCCACTTCAGTGGTTGAATGGTCTAAGGCAGTGGTGACCAAATGGTGGACCGCGGTCCGCATCCAGACCGCAGATAAATCTTTAAGGACCTTGACTAGATAACGATAAACAGAAGAAATGATACTATCTCGATAGTGGGCGGGTAGTAGACATGAATGGCCAGTAATAATACATGAGTGAAATAACTAAAAGGGAAGAAATTCACGTTTTTGAATTAGTATAATCCTATAGGGCTTGAACTTGAGTCACTGTTAAAGTTTTGCCGGACCGCGGAAGTGTGTCGAGTTTTTAAAACGGACCTCCATCAAAAATAATTGGGGACTCCTGGTCTAAGGCTTCACTCCAGTCTTAGACTGGACTGCTGATGACAGGGAGATCAGGGTTAGAATCCCGGTTGGGTCTAATGAAGTTGGTTATTCCTAAATGTTTTGCCACTCTCCTTACAAGCAAATGGAGATAGATTATCTTTAAAATGCTTCCTTCCTCATTCCTACCCAATTAGAGTAGTTATCACGCATGCGTATAACATGAAGAGAGTAAGAAGTTGTGATAAAAAAAATGGGACAAGGTAATGACAAAACATTAATTGTGGGCTGAAACTATCACAAGTACTTATGTTATACCTTTGGATATTTAAGAGTAGTGCAGCTTTGATATATAGACGGTTACTTACATTTCCAGCTAAAATAAATCACCTGATGAGATGAAAATTAGTGTAAAATTTTACCGAAGGTATTTTGAAGGGTTATTATTATGTTCTTTAAACTATAAATAATGAATTAAACAAAAAATTATTTATTTTATGTTTAATTTTAAAGATTTAATAGCGTCAAATAAAGATAATTGTAGTATTCAACCGACAAACTTAAAATATAAACCAATATACAAAAATATTCTTAGTTTGAATTAATCACACTTATTTAGCTATTTTAACAATTTGAGACGTTAGTTCTTATTGATCCGTTTCGGTGACCAATTGGTACAAGGTATCACGCTTCAAAATTGACTAGACTACCAATGACAGGGAGATCGGGGTTCAAATCCCAGTCGGGTGTATTGAGGATAGATTTTCCTAAATGGTTTTCTACTCTTCCACCCTCCCCCACGCAAATTTGTTTACAATTCCTCTAAATTCAACCCTAATCATCCCTACGATATCAGCGTAATTAGTACATATGCGTATAAGCTGAACAGGTAGTAAGATGAAGTGCTAAAAAAAAAGTGCTCTTGTTCGAGCAAGCTTATCTCCTTAGACAACAAGACCACAGGTGTGGGTTTCAATAAGGGTTTATTAAATGTCTAATTTTAAAATGAATTTAAATTTGGCAGTTAATAAATGCGCATCAATTTTGTGTATATGTGTATTGGCCTACATATGGTGTATTTTATCAAATAATGTTTATTAAAATATATTATGCTGAGTTCAATCAGTCCACAAATTAACAATAAAACTTACATTTGTCTTGCTTATAATGTAAGTTAAGCCCAGCTCTAGTTTATAAATGGTTAAAATGACATTTTTAATTATAATAGTTGAATAAATAGTTAACTATGTAACACAATGTCAAAAGTTCAATATTTTAATAGTGTGTATCTTACAGGTCTGGGAAAGTTTTGTGTTTTTTATCTCAGTATAAAATACTACTGAACATTATAACACAATCAACTTTGGTCTATAAATTAAGCTAGGGTGAGTTATGAAAAACCATTTTAAATATTATTTTTAGTTTTCAATGATCGAGTTAAATTTGCTACGTTTAATATTTTAGCATATGACTCCCCTCTCCCTACATAAATATAGTTACATAAAAAACCTTATTGATATATTACGCCAACATTTTAGCTAGCTATTCCTAGATAATTGTATAAGAAAACATACTTATGGCACTAAGCTGGAGGACAAAGTTCATTAAATTGAGTTTAAAACATGAATACACTGTTTGAACATTTTAAAAGAATAGCATTATACAAACAAATGTTCTCATAAGTCGTAAGGGGTTATCACTAAAATTTTAGGTATAAATTAAGCCATTGTTCAAAATATGAAACTAACATTTCTTAAATGTCCTGAGACCTCCAAACTGTATCAACCCAAACGCACAGAAACACTTCCGGTGGTTCTGCATAATTCTATGGTCTCTATATCTAAACTATCGAGAGAGCTATCGGATGGACAATGTTGGGGAACAATGTTTTTTTTTAACCAGAGTAAGAGAGATGGAGATAAACGTTAAGGTTACACAAGAGAGAAAGAGAGGGATTTGTCGAGTTTTAGGGTAATGCGAGTGGGTTGGGGAGCAGGAGAAAGGCTGGCCATGTTCCTTGCTACGGACATTGGAAGGGAGGAAACCAAGCTCTCACTTTACGAGGGATTTTGCACGAGAGGAAGAAAAACCTTTCTCCATCCCATACCTCATACCCCCACAAAGTATTAGTCAGACTATCGGTGCTACTTGTCCTAGACTATAGCATCGGTGCCTTACCAAATATGAGATGGGTCTTTGCTGGAAGAACGTATGGATTTGGTAGAAAAGATTCATGCCAATTTAACTACTTTATTCGAAATGGCTTCCTTGTTTTCCTGTCTGGTGAATCTTATAAGTATACCTCAGCCAGAGTTTACTTAGAAAACCTTATCTATTGTGGTCTCAAATAAAGGTTAACTTCTTTAAAAGGAAAAGATCTTTTCTAGATAGGAATAATATTGCATATTGCAATTTTGCACTCTCAACTGGTCGATCCAAATAATTGTATTTCACCATAGAGGTATTATCAAAATAATTGTATCTTGCTAGTAAGGACATAATTTTTTCCTCCTCTGTCTCTTCTAGATCTTATTTCTTACGTACTATGTGTCTAGATTCCAATTTGTATCTCTCACTTTTTCCCTTATTTCTCTCTTCTATTTCAACGTTCAATTCGTCGTTTTAACATAAAACTAGAAATAGAATTTATTAGAGTGATTTGCATGATTCGCACCCTTCCCTGCCCCCTCTCTTACACCCTACCACGCTCCACTCAACTATGCATCGCGGTGAAGCAGCGCTGAATACGACGTGACTTTGGTCTCATCCCTCTTACGAGCGGGAGTACAGAGCAAATCTCACTGATCTCTCCCTTCCTATAACATTTTGAGTCGTCCAAACGATCTCGCAAACCAACCCCTAAGAGTGTGGAAAAGCCCACTCCCTTCTTTACGTGGGAAACTTTCCCCCTTCTGCACCAATTCTCGATGTTTGTGATTAATGAATTATTGGACTATCTTCTCCTCTCTCTGCTCTTGGCATCCCGAGGACTTCCTAATGATGATACGTGTATTGCTTAGTGGCGTACTAGATGTACTGATATATTCATACACACACACACACATATGTATGTATAACATATTTCTTATACTTCACATGTTTACAAAGATCATTAAATTATTTTTAATCCAATTACTATATCAGCACGATTTTACGAGGAAGAGGACTGTGAATTTATGCAAAAAATAAAATCTTTAGGTCTATGATGATTTTTTTTTAATTTCTTACATAATGCTGGAGCTTAAGCGTACCCAGGTTGGTAAATTTCCCAATACTAAAATGGTAGTTGGTTTGTTTTGTAGATGTAGATACATAGTTTACCTGTACTGTTAGTAGGCTTAAGTACTCTATTTAAATTTACCCACTTCGGTGACTGCATGGTCTTACTCTAAAGCGTCACTCTTGCATGCTGATGACGAGGAGATTGGGGTTGGAATCTCAATCGGGTGTACTGAGGGTGATTTTCCTAGATTGTTTTTCACTCTCCTTCCACGCAAGTGGGTGTAGATTTCATATTAATTCAACCTTACTCATCCCTAAAATATTAGCGTAATATATTTAAATTTAATTTTTGAAATTAAATTGTATAACTCTTGAATAAAGATTTTTGTTGAATTTATAATTGTTTTGTATGCACCAAAAAAACAAACGAACAAAAAAAAAACGCATGGATGTTTTGAGAAAAAGAGTCTCAATCCCACACAGCATCAAAATTATTACCGCTTTTAATTATCTTTAAGAAAAATTCCTTTAGTAGTTTCTCAAAGCTACCACTACTATCATTTATAATTATTTAGAAACGCCAAGATTTAAATGACTAAACTAAAATAAACTTAGCACTCAAATATAGGTAAAAATAGTTGATGGTAAAAAAAATCTACATTGAAAACTAACAGGTATCATATCTCATGTTTCATCGCTCCCCTTTCCTAAACGCTCTACATTTAATAGATAAAAGCGTCAAAATTACATTTATATTGAGTTTATAAAGTATATTTAAAGAGTTAAGAAAATAAAGTATAAAGTAATGACATTTATTGTGGATTTTGTAAATCATAAAATTGGCTGACATTGATATGAGATGTAGATTATATTTCTTAATAGAAAACTTTTCATACTGCACCCCTTATATAAGTACCAAATTTGAGCAAAATCACACTAAAAGAGTAGATGTGTTTAAGAATATTGATTTATTTGAGGTATTTAACGCGCACTTTCTGAACTGACTGATTAAATCAGCACACTAGAATTTCTATGAGCGAAAGCGAAAGGCCATACCAATTTTGCCGGGAAAGGTATTATCACATACCATCCAGGGTCCTTTACATGACACAATCTACATGGGACCAACGGCTTTACTTCCCCTCCAAAGTAAGTTGTGTTACGGATTTTTATCGCTCAAGAAAAATTCATTGACCCCAGTTGGGTGTGACCCAATAAACATCCAATCCTGAGGCAGGCAAGCATTTTACACTTAGACCACCGAGGTTGACTTAAGAATATAGCTCACTGAATGCTCTTGATGTGATATAGATATATATATAACTCATTTTACTAGTGTAAAACATTACTCCTTGTACCCCTAATTGTGTACCAAATGTTGTTAAGAATTTTGTTAAAATCATTTAAAACCCCTTTCAATATTATTAATTTTTTTCTAAATCGGTTCATATCCTCAGAAACCAACTTATAGTCTCACCTTGATGCGAGGTATGAAAATTTGACAGAAATTTCAAAAAACCTTATTACTAATTTACACTGAATTTGAAAACGATTGTTGAAATAATTACGTTATAGGTGCATTACTTTAGGAGATGTTGGTAAATAAAAGTTCCTGACAAAGGTGTTGACAAAATAGTAATATAAATATTTTGCTATACAATCAACAAACTACGATTTAATATGTATCACAAAACATATATAAACATGGCTTATAAACATTGTAAACATTTATTTTTTTAGGTGATTTAGTTAATTTATTTAAAGGACGAACACCATATAAATTCACGTAAGTTTGAAAATGGCATCGCTAGGGTCGTAACAAGCAATTGTTCACTAGAATAACTTCAATGCGTTACCAGTTGTTCCACCTTGTGGAGAATATATATTAAATAAGACAAGAGCATAAAACAATAAGTTAGCCAACTATTTTGAAGGTGTGCAATTGTGAATAAATGTCTGGATTAAGTAGTGTTTCTTACCTAAAATTTGAGTCCTATCGTCCTATCCAGGTTTATTAAAGGTGCTTTTACATAATTAATTTTTCAGTCTTCATCCATTCAATACATTTCCTCTCAATTCTATCTTACTCATCCCTTTCCAATTAGTGTAATTAAATGCGTATAGCTCAGGCAGGTAGTAAGACGCGGTGGAAAAGATAAGGAGATATAATATGGGTACTTGGTAAGTAAACTTGTCATCACTCGCCTGGCAAGAGAATTGGAAACCACAATATAACAACCCTCCCCCCCCGTGTATCCTGCCACGATAAAACCCCAACCTAACTGGTTAAGAGTAGACTACTCTATCTCGGTATCCAAGTCCCACGAGACGATGTATAGTCGACAACGTTTGTGACATGTAGGGTTGTAGACCTAATAAAAATGGTAAGCCTAGCATAGTTTCTAAAGGTCTATAAAACGTTCCTCAACCTAAGTTTGAATATCACATCTTGTACGAGAAAGTTACACACACAAAATGACAAACACTGTTTCCATACAAGCAGAATACATTTGCAACATTTTCTGGAAGATTTTTAGAAAGCCTGTCATAAAATTATCTGACAAAGATTGCGTCAAGTTTATGTGATAATAGAAACCAACGTTTTCTTGGAACTCAGCCCTAAATAATGGAATAAATAAACTTTGGTTCTTAAAAATATTCTCTGCAGCCGTACACTAAAGGCTTGTAATACCCATGGACTATCAAATAAATTTTATCTCTTAGCAGTTAAATGTCTGCATAGTAAGTTTTTTTTTGTTTAATTCGTTTAATTCGCTTAGGTAGCAAACAACTTTTTGTATAAAACAGCGTGAAACTGTTTACACCATTCATGGAAGTAATTAAAACAAAGACAAAATAATTTTGCGGTATTAGATGGTAATATAATATTTGCAATTTGTTTTGTCACCCTTGATTGCCTATTTCCTTACCCCCTTACCCTAATATTGTCACTATATAAGTATCCTTCAGATTTTTAGGGAGGCGTCAAAGGATAAGTTCATTAAATACGAGAGGGTTTTTGGCTCTAATCTTTAATATTTGATTAACCATTCCGTTGTTGATATAATGTTTATCCTTATCCTTAAGTATTTATGCCTTCTCAATTGCCCGCAGTGTTTCTTTCAATCCATTGCTTTTAGCCCATACCGGTGGGCACACGGACAAAGGCGTCCATTTAATTTTGTCTAGTTAACCAGTGACAAGGAGGTCATGGAACGAATACCAGTGGAGAATGTTGTTTTCCTAAATGGGTTCTTAATCGAACTCCATGTAAATGCGTGTACATCTCTTCTAATGTGTACCTTACTTATTCCAACCCCATTAGTTTAGCTAGAAATAGATTGGGTAGTAAGAAGGGGCAGGGGTGGATCGGGCACTTTATATGTGAGAGATTGTTGGATTGGGCACCGTCGATTCGACTAGAAGGAATTGTAGACAGGTGGTTTAGGAACTTTAGAGTATAATGCAGCAAACTACAATTCACTATAAGCCATCCAGCTGAACTTTAACTACTCCGTAAAATATGTCCGAAGTAAAATTAGTTCTTAGTGTAAGGGGAGCAAGGCTAGGTTAGGTTAGGTTATGTTAGGTTAGGTTAGGTTGGGTTAGGTTAGGTTAGGTTGGGTTAGGTTAGGTTAGGTTAGTTTAGATTAGGTTATATTGAGTCCAATCTACCTTGGGAGGTTGATCATGGTGCAATGTAGCAGTGACCAATCCACCTTGGGAGGGAAATTGTGGTGCAAAGTGACAGTGCCCAGTCCACTTTGGGAGAGAAATCATGTTGCAAGATAGTAGTGCCCAATTCACATTACGAGAGAAATCGTAATGCAAAGTAGCAGTGCCCAGTCCATCTTGAGAGATAATCATGTTGCAAGATAGTAGTGCCCAATTCACATTACGAGAGAAATCGTGATGCAAAGTAGCAGTGCCCAGTCCACCTTGGGAGAGAAATCATGTTGCAAGATAGTAGTGCCCATTTCACATTACGAGAGCTATCGTGGTGAAAAGTAGTGCTCAGTCCACGTGTCTATGCCCAGTAAGATATGGTGCATAAAAAAGTTTAGTATATGTACCACGCTACACTGCTCTAGTAAATTGTTTTAACGCTTTGTTCGTGACAGGACCACATCGCTCCTGATGAATACAAACAGTTGTTATCTTTAGGACCCCCACTCTGTGGACTTAAGGAGGCATAAATCCCCCATAGCCCACAAAAGGCACAAAACATCACTCGCCTTGAGGACGACATAGGTCAGGCAGCGCAAAGAAAGATTAAAGACCATTTTTATAGTTGATAAGAAAGTGAAATGAACAGTTCTGTGGCTTTATTGAGTGAGAAATGTTCATAGACGTACCGTCGAGGAGCAAAGGAGACTCATATTATGGGTTGAACAGATCACGCTTGAGAAGGCCTTTGGGGATTACACCCCTACACCCCCTCCAAATAAATGCTGGTACGTTTCCTTTAAATTCTACCCTTGTCATCCGTATCCCAATAGTGTAAATATCCAGGTAGCCCTAACGGGTAGTAAGACGTGGAGTAAAAGACGAAAAATGTTTATATATAAAAATATGTAAATAAATGGCTTTTTATTTGAATTTGTATACTTCAGTTAGTGTTTTTAATGGGTTTTTTGTTGATTTAAATTATTTGCTTAAAAAAAGTAAGTTTTTTGCTAACTGCATATTACTACTGGTCCTAGCAATCCGAATTCTTAAACTAATGGGGCGGGAATAAGACTCTAGAGGAAGCTCACTCGTGTTTGCGTGAAGGGAGAGAAATCATTGAGGGAAAAAAAAAATCTCACTACACCCAGCCGGGGTTCGAGTCCTAAACACACCATTATCAGCATAAAACTAAGATGAGTCTGGTACCTTAGTCTGCGTAGCCATAAATACGCGTAAGAAATAAGGCATGCCAAATGTACGCGTAATTATTCCTCCCTCGCAAAGCTGAAGTGAACAAATTGAAGACCACCTGCTTTTGTGGCCGAACGGTCTAAGGCGTCACTCACGTGTTGGACTGGCCTGCTGATAGCGGGTAGATCGGGGTTTGTATCCCGGTAGGCTCTACTGAGGGTGGTTTTCTTCCTAGAAGGTTTACTACTCTCCTTCCATGCAAATAGGAGTATATTACCTATAAAATGCTTCCTTACTCATTCCTAGAGTAGTTATTATATATGCGCGGCCAAGGAAGCTTTCAACAAGAATAGGTTTCTGCTGAACAGCAAGGTGAGTTTGGAACTGAGGAAGAAACTGAAGAAATTATACATTTTGGATCATCACGCTCTAGGGCGCAGAAATTGAACTCTTAGGAAGATGGAAAATAGGTACTTAGATAGCTTTGAAGTGTGGTGGTGGGGAATACATTTAAAAAAGATCAGGTGGACAGACAGGGTGACAAATGAAGAAGTCCTGAGAAGAGTGGGTGAGAAAAGAACCATTTTGGATGTGATTCTTCGGTACAAAGGTAGCTGGATCGGAAACATAATTAAGATGTACTGTATTCTGCACGACGTCATAGAAGGAAAGGTTAAGGGAAATAAGAGCTTAGGAAAAAAGAAGATTCAAATATTGGATGAATTGAAGAAGAGAAGAAATTCTGGGAACTGAAGGAGGAGGCAGAGGACAGGGCACATTAGCAGTCTAAGTTCACTGACAAAAGGAATGGACCTGTATTAAGACAGAACACATAATAATATAATAATAATAATAATAATAATAATAATAATAATATAATAATAATGCATGTAACATGAACAGGTAGTAAGATGCGGTGATAAAATAAAATTGAAGACCGGTTATCATAATGAAATGTTATAAAAGCTGAGACGCGTTAAAGATGTACAGAAACCCAGCGTAATTTAAGAAATGGTTTGTTTTTAGAACATGCCCCTAATGGACAAAATAACCTTTCATTCAAAGTTTTATAGATTAAATTTTAAAAACTAATGAAAAAGTGATATTTGCTCATTTTCAACATCTTTTCACACTATAGTTATAGTGATGAGATCGAAATAATAGTTAAAAACATAAATCTAGAGTTCCACATGATATTTTAAACAATTGAGGATTGTATTAGAGGTTATGAGGCGTGATAATTGTCATTCTCATAATAAATACCGATGTGTGAGGATACGTTCCTTCAAATAGAAGGCATAGAGTTATAATTATATAGCGGTTAGTAAAAAATTATAATAATAGGTTTTTATAAGTACAATTTGTGTATGGCCTACTTATTTTTACAACTTCTTTAAGTCTTGTATTTTATTTTTATTTTATTTTATTTATTTGTATCTTAAATAAATACATTCTATGCCACTTACCTTGTATATTAAAGACATTGTCAATCCTCCACAATGGACTTCTTATTTCTTTTTGACGATAAACTTATTTGGCGGTTCATCATCACCTGAGTTGTTACGTCACCCGTTCGTTCTTGTGACCTCCCCGCTTGACCCTCCTCCCACTTTCCACGTAAGTTGCTTCCCCTCAATCGCCACTCCCCACCTTTCTTCAGCACACGCACGCACACACACACACACGCGCGCGCGCGCAAGCGCCTTGCTTTGCTATTCCTAGGCTCTACATCTCCGTCACTAAAATAGACGCAACACTACAAAAGGGATCGTAAACATGGGTAGTGTAACGTTATCATGTGGTCCATTGGGTGCAGCACCAATCATCCTATATTAATTCGGGGCCGAAAAGGAAATAATTTAATGGTTTAGTTGAGTTAATTTTTTAAGATTTAAAATAGCCTATCAAAAACTTGTGGGTGTGCGAAAACATAAAATGTCAAAGTTGGAGGTCATATTTCTTTCACTTTGACTTTGACACCCACAATAACCTTCGCATCTTCAAAACATTTCGAAGTAGGACAAAAAATTTAATTTATCTTGAAAAGATTTGATAAATTTCACTAAATATGACATATTTTAATATATTATAACCAGCTGATAAGTACTGATATACTGATATACTGATAAGTAATTTTATACTGATACTGATATACTGATATACTGATACTGATATACTGATAAGTAATTTTAATTGACTTTCAAATATATTGAAAATGGCTCTAACTATTTTGTTTAAAATGGTTGTATAGGATTTGTTTGACATGACAAATATCACTGTATATTTGGTTTTTGGGGTGAACACTCATTTATCAGTAGTTTACTGATTTCTCCAAAAATAAAAATATTTTACGAATGGCAGTAACGATTTGGTCCCAAATTGGTATCTTGGGTGTATTTTATATAAAAAACAACACAGAATACTTGGTTTCGGGTAAAAATTCGATAAAGGGTCGTTCGCTAATGAGTTATTTTTGAGATTTCTATTTATTTTGAAAATAGCTATCACGATTTAGCTTAAAATGTATATCTGGAGAGTGTTTGACAGGAACATGGCTATTTAAGCTGTATACTTTTTTTTTAGGGAAAATCTCTTTTGGGTAATTTTCTGATGACTTTTTTAAATTTGAATATTCTAAAAAGTGACTTTAGTGATATGGTCCAAAATTGGATTCGGGTGACTATATTACACTATCAATAATAACATATTTTTATATATCTAAAAAAATTAATTTAAATGGTAAATTACTTCCAAAAGTATTTGAAAATTTGAACTTTTTGGAAATTGACCTCGAAAATTGAATTCACAATGGTAATCTAGGAATAGTTTTTCATTATAAATAAGAATACGTTTCTATTTTTACAAATAACAAATAATTTTAGGGTAGTTTACAAATAATTTATTTTGAATGTGGTTGTTTTTATGAGGAAAAAATACTTAAGGGTTGTTTGTTCAAACTATGATTTTGAAAATTATCTTCGAAGCCATACTACACAGTATGAGAAAGTTTGTGCTATTGTGTCATACCATTTATATACTTGTCTAAGTAGACTGGTTAAACCCCCTCCCAAATAAACATAGCCTGCTTCGGTGGTCGTATGGTCTAAAACGTCACTCTCGCAATAGGCTAGACTGCCGATGACGGGGATATCGAGGTTCGAATCCCGGGTCGAGTGTACGGAGGGTGGTTTTTACTAAACGGTTTTCCACTCTATCTCCAAGAAAATTTGTTTACACTTCTCATAAATTCAACCTTCCTCATCCCTTACTCATTAGCGTAATCATCTCATATACGTAAAACCTGAACAGGTAGTAAGACGCGGTGCTAAACAAATAAATATATTTTTATATTTAAATACTACTATACGAATATATAAACTCAAGGATCTGTATAAAAGGTGTTCAAAATTGTACATATATATAATTTTCCTATTGGATACATCACTAAGAAATAATTATAAGAATATTTTCTGCTCAGTACATCCAAATAAGCATTAATTACTTAGACGTCATAAAGGTAGAGCATAGATGAAGTGTACCCCCATGTTCTTGGCGAAATATATTGAAAAAAAGGGTACATATTACCGAGATTTGGACCCTGACATCCTCGTAACTGGAAAACTAGAGCAGATAAGTTTGTTACCTTAACCCACGTGTCTAATGATGATTAGGGTAAGAAAATTTAAAAATAAACACCCGTTGAAAAATAATTTTTAATTAATTTAAGAGTTGACCCCGGTGGTGTTGAAGTAAAGTGTTCGCCTCAGGACCAGTTGTTCATGGGTTCAAACCCAGCCGGGGTCGACGAGTTTTTCTGGGGCAGTTATAATTAATTGCACAACTTTCTTCGGAGGGGAAGTAAAGCCGTCAGTCCCATATCGTTAATGAAGGGAGCTATTATATTATTTAAATGTGACTTTCGACCAGTGTTAACGGGACAAAAGAGATAAACTTCAATATCACAGAAACTGTTGCGATCTAACCTTGAGAATGTTGTATTAGGCTATATGAAAGCTAATCCAGAAGCTGTTTGACTATAAAATGTGTCGTAAATTATATAGAAAATAGTGGTACAGTACTCGTGTTTCTTTATAAATATTCAACTTCAAAGAAAACAGCTTTTGAATAATCACTCACATCCCTTTTAACAAGGGTCAAAGGTTTCTTGTGAACAATTAAAATAAACTGTCTATTTTGAACTCGGAAAAACAAATTGATTATTGTTGGATTTTAAACTAAACAACATTTAAAATTTATGTAACTACAACAAAGGAAATAATAAGTTATATCTACAAAAGAGAAAATAACACATTAATTATAAATAAATAGTAAAAGTATTTCATAATGAATTATGCAAATAGACATAGTATAGTATTGTGCTTAATTGTGTATGAAAGCAATCAACATATATTGAGTGTTGCTAGCTGTGCTAGTATCCAGTGTTACCAAAAGTATGTATCAGTTTAAAACAAGGGGAAATACATTGTTTAAAATATGAAACCGGCAATTCAAACAATGAAAATGTACTTTGCAATCAGTTTAGACTATCTCTAAATGGGACGCAAAAAAAAACAAAAAAAAAACGCTTCAACGAATAAGGCTGGACACAAGCTTGATTGAAACTCTGGACTGCACATGAATGACATTTTAAATGATCCACCGAGCCCGACATAGCCATTTCCTCCACTGCTGCGCGGCACTTTTTATCCAGGGAAGGTAGTAGTTTTTGATTGAATCCCGTTCCATTTATTTTTAAAAAGAAAAAAAAATACAGTTTTTAAAGAAAAAAAATTGTATTTATAAGTTTTCTAAACTAATTAAAAGGGGTGGTGTAAGTAGGTTATCTGGTAGTACTTTCTAAAAGCTAAGATCTCGCCAATGCATCAAATTTGATTTCCTGGGCTAATAATCTTTGCGTCTGAGTATAGAGATCTCTAAGCCACGGGCGTTTTAGTGGGGGGAGGGGAGAGAGACCACGCCCCCTCCTCTGATCAAATTGGACAATCTTAGTAGGCTACAGTAATAGAGCGAGTGGATGATTTTATTGAGAAAATTTAAAGTCCACGCTTTGAGCCATGCATAAATTATTAAGGAAACATTTTTAGAAGGCTTATACAACTAATTCCACTACCGTGTTATTCAGAAAAGCTCTGTGATCTAATGATCCTAGTTCCTGGCTACAGATCCAGAAGTCCGGGGTTCGATACCCGGTAATTCCAAAATGTATTTGTGAACTAATAGTTTTGTAACGGGGTCAAACTCAGACTCACGAGGACAAATGATTAGCTACTTTAATAAAGAAGTGGCAGCTCCGATTTAGAACATTTAGATTAAAAGCTAGAAGGATCGTTGTGCTGACCACAAGACACCCTTTGTCCACAAATTTTTTTTGCATTATCTTCGATAAAGGTGGCGGCAACTGGGTCAGTACAGCTCACTTGCAGGCTCACACGATGGAGTTTTTTTTTTAATCATATTCTATTATTCATGTTAGTCATTTGATATAAAATAATTCTAATTTAAAGAAATAGGTTCATACGCCACCCCCTCCCAATAATTGAGAGCTAGTGACTCTTACACTTCAAACCATTCCTCTAGTTTCTTATAATGCTCTAATCTTTATTTGAATATGATTTACCAGTGGATCCTCAAAGGCCCAAGAAAGTGCATAGTTTACTCTTCATGCATGAATAGTAGTCCTGATGTCGTAGTCATCCACATTAAATAAGGAATTGGTTGATCTAAATTTAGTTGAACACCAAAGTACACTTAGATTCAAAAATACAAGATTGAGATCAGCCCATTTGTTAAAAAAAAAAATTGAAATTCAAGAAGATTTGTCTATGATTTTTTTTTTTTAGTTCTCCATGCACTGCATCTTACTAGTAGTCCGGACCATCCGCATACTTGGGTTAAGGATGAGGAGGGTAGAATGTACTTGGAAAGAGGTTGGGGTGAATAATTATTTAGGAAATACCACATCAGTACACCAGGACGGATTAAAACAACAAACAACCTCCCATAGCCAAATGTTTTCTTTGTTTTTTATCCTAATTTAACAAGCTTGTGACCCGCTTCGGTGGCCGCATGGTCTAAGGCGCTACTCTTGCAATAGACTAGACTGCTAATGACGGGGAGATCAAGGTTCGAATCTCGGTTGGGTGTAATGAGGGTTATTTCCGAAATAGTTTTCCACTCTCCCTTCATTCAAATGCGGGTACACTTCCTATAAATATAAACCTCCACATGCCTAAAACCATTAACGTAATTAGTTTTATGTAAGCGATTAACCCGAACGGGTAATAGGACGTGGTGCTAAAAAACCACATGTTTGGCAATGTTTTCTAACTAAACCTTTCAAAGTGGGATGCAGGGGAATTCGAGATAAGGTTCTTATTCATAAAGTTTTTTAAAAAATATTTATCTTAGCACCCCGTCTTACTAGATGCTCGGGCTATACGTATATGCACTAAATATAATGTGTTAGATATGAAGGAGACTGGATTTAGCACCCGCATTAACGTGGAGGGAGAGTAGAAAACCATTTAGGTAAAATCACGCTAAGTACACCCAACCGGGATTCGAGCCCCGATCTCTCAGCAGTTGAGTCTATTGCAATAGAGACGCCTTAAACCATGCGGCCAATGAAATGGGTTTTTATACAGTTTTAATAACAAGTAACTTTGTATAGTTGAATTAAATAAAATATTGCTTAAGTAGATAAGTTTAGTTTAAGTGTCTACACATAATTTATTAATAGCTCTTATCTATTTATCATGCGAATAGCGGAATTTGAATAGAATATTTATATTATTTTAAAAGTTTGTGTTTAAATGCCACTATGACCTTGAGAAATATTCAAAAACTACTTATATTTAGAAAACTAAGCAAACCCTAGCCTATCTTCTGAAACAACATTTTATATGTTTTAGCCCAAACAGTTTTTCATTATATATAAAAATAATAATAGCTTGTACCTTGACTGGCATTGCTTTCTATCCCTTATTAAGATCCTAGCATATGATAAAAAGTACAATTCTTATTTTTTTATTCGAAGTATTTAAGGTGCACTTTCTGAACCGACTCATTATATCAGCGCAAGAGAATTTTACGAGCAAGGGCGAAAGAGCTTACCGATTTTGCGCACGAAAGGTATTTTTCCATAACCTCCAGGGTTCTTTTACATACCACAATCAACATAGGACCAACGGCTTTACTTCCTCTCCGGAGGAAATTGTGCTAAAGATTTATATCGCTCAAGAAAAGTCCGTCGACCCCGGCTGGGTATAAAACGTTATACAATAAAGAAAATATTGTTATTGGTCTCCAACACTTTATGTGCCTCTCACTGTATAAACAACAAGAAGTCACCAGCCTAGCCAATAAAACTGATTGTTCGCTAGTATTTTACAACCCACGTAAATGTTTTCATGATGTTTACTCTTTTCGCTCCCCTCCCAAGGTGAGTTTGAAAGAAAGGATGAATATAAGATATTGTGACACCCTACCTCTTCAATAGAACCATCATACCAATGCTTTCCAGCAAATGGACTCATTCTTAAATTTCAACTCACCATATAGATTTTTTTTCCATTTGCTAACGTCTTCTTATATTTATTTTTTTCACTTATTTGACGTATTTAAAATGCACTTTCTGAACCGGCTAGTTAAATCAGCACACGAGAATTTCTCTGAGTTAGAGCGAAAAGGTATACCAATTTTGCCGCTATAGATATTTTCAAATATCTTCCAGGGTTCTTTTACATGCCACAATCGACATGGGACCGACAGCTTTACCTCCCCTCAGAAGGAAGTTGTGCTACGGATCTTTAACGCTCAGTAAAAATCCTCCAACCCCAGCTGGATTTAAACCCACGGACATCGTGTCCTGAGGTGAGCACTTTACCCCCAGATCACCGAGATCGATGTCTTCTTATAGGCCTACATTCAACGATCCAAAGGTAACAAATATAAGAAGTTTTAGATCTTTGCAAGATGGTCGTGATAAAATCACCTTGAATTGACATACAGTAAACCCCTAGGTTAGCCCGTATAATCGAAAATTCAGATAATTAATATTAAAGAAAAATTTATCACAAAGAGACTTTATCGAAAATATAGTATTAAAAACGTATATAACGTTTGTACTAGTATGTACAGTACGTACAGCTTATACATCAAATAATTATACGTGTTCATTATGCAACATGCATTATGCCGGTAGCTAAGAATGAGTGTTTGGTTTAAGAAATGTGTCATACTTTAAGTAAGTTTTTAAATCGGAATGTAAAATGATATTGGGATGTAAACACACATTAACTCTCAGAACAGGCTATGTTGAGGCTGAGATAGCAAAAAAACAAAAACAAAAAAAAAAACCTCCACCACCATCTCATAGCCCATTTAGTTCGAATCCCGTCTGAAAACGTAGAGTAGGGGAAAGCAGGGCTTGAATAGTTATAGATTCATTCCACTCATAAAGATTGGTACAATATCAACAAACTAAGAATGTTAAGACGAGTTAGAATATAATCAACTCTGTCTGCTGTATTAGTTCATAACACGTCGTGTATGATATACTTAAAGCAGTTACACAAATAGCTATCGTTGACTTCAACCACATTTTACAATGTACGGAAACACGAGTTAAAGTAAGCTAGAAATTTCTGCACGGATGCTAAGCTCAAACGCAATATTTAATTCTACAATGCGTTATTTCAAAATATGATTCACTCCAAAATACCCGCCTCGGTGGCGTAGTTGGCTAACGCGCTAGTCGTGTTGAGCTCGACCGCCGAGGACGGGTAGATCGAGGTTCGAATCTCGGTCGGGTGAACTGGGGGCGGGGTTTCCTAAATGGTTTTCCACTCTCCCTCCATGCAAATGCGGGTTCATTTCATCTAAATTCAACCCTCCCAATTCCTAATCCATTAGCGTAATTAGTACTTAAGCGTATAACCCGAACGGGTAGTAAGACGCGGTGCTAAATATAAATATTATACACTCCAAAATAAAGTCGAAAGGCTCCAAAAGGACTCTTTTTCCTTAACCCTTTAGTTTGAGTTTTATTAATACATATTTGTGTGAAAGTGTATTATTATCTCATTTTCAACGATTTTTAAGCATATTTGTGGAGCGATGAGACTAAGCCTGATGAAAAAGGATTCTAGATTTATCCTTCCTCTAAGAAATAGTCATTTTTTGATAGGCTCACAAAAGAACATTTTAAGATATTTGAGTACTAGCAGAGAACTTTTTTCTTTACCTTAGGATAGTAAGTTTAGTGATTTTATTTCTCCTCTTTCTTACTTATATGACAAAAGTGCTTGCAGGTGAAGGGTGAAAGGGAGTAGAGCTGAGACAGAATATAGAAGTAGTTCCAGAAAACGTCACAGACCAATGTATTTTAAGCCATGTGTCCCGGCATCGATTGATATTTTATCGTCGACCGAGGCGGCCACTTTAAATTGACAAGCGTTAGTAAACAAGACAAATCCTATAACAAAAATGTACTGACTGAAACTGCCAAAGAATAAACAAAAAAAAAAGTTTCAATAGGTTGGCAGTCGTGCCGCAAGATGTCGTTAGGAGCGTTAGCAACAGGTTTTAGCTAGGCCGTCCTGGTAGGCCTTCCCACTTCTACTAGTGACCTGTTGTGAGTGTTGTCACCACACACTAGCCAACACATTACCTCCTCTTGGAATGTTGTCCAAGAGAACGTGGCGCCGACCTTCCTCACCTCACACACACAATGGTACACAAACCATTTTTAACAACAAATTTGCTCAGCCTCGACCTCACACCAGATGTCAAGATATAGCGTTGGTTGCATGTGCAGTAAATAACCACTTAATAGCTCTCAATCTGTGACATTGTTTAACTACTTACCTTTTTAAGAACCAGAATATTTCAAAACCCGGTATCAAATCCAGTTTAAACTAATATTATACCTATGGAAAAAGTTTTGATCAACCGTACATATAGTAGTTGTTTTTTCTTCTTAGCATCGTGTCTTACTTCCTGTTCAAATTATACAAGTATGTACTAATTACGCTAATGAGTTAGGGATGAAAAATGCTTAATTTTTAAGAAGTATACCTTCATTGGCGTGGAGGGAGAGTGGAAAACCATTTTGAAAAAACCTCCATCAGTACACTCGAACGAGATTCTAACCCAAATTTCTCTGTCATCAGCAGTCCAGTCCAACACGATAGTGACGCCTTAGACTATGTGACCACCGAATCAAATACATACTGTATAGTTATTAGCTTAGGAAACATCCGTCAGTGTATGTTTGCATCTATGCGTGTTTATATATGTATATATGGGTGTTTTGTATACAAAACATTTTAACAGCTAGCATGCCCGCCTCTGTGGCTGCATGGTCTAAGGCGCTACTTTCTCAGTAGACTAGACCACCGATCACGGGGAGATCTAAGTTCGAATCTAGGTCGGGTGTACTGAGGGTGGTTTTCCAAAACAGCTTTCCCCTCTCCCTCCACGTAAATTCGAGTACATTCCTTCTAAATGTATCCTTCCTCATCTCTAAAACAATTAGCATAATTAGTGCACAAGTGTGAAGCCTGAACATGTAGTAAGACGCGGTGCTACAAAAAAGCTAGTATATATATATATATATATATATACAGTAGTAAAATTCGCAACTATTATCTAGAAATAGATATTAAAATGTTCTACAGTGAAAACCTCCGCATTGGTGTGTTGACGGATGAAACTTCAAGCTCATCTTGTCTGGTTTGCTTCTGATGAGGCGATTGGGGTTAGATTTCCAGTCGAGTATTAGGGTCGTTATTTTTTACTCAACGGTTCAATACTCTACCTCCACGCAAATGTGTGTACGTTTCCTATAATATTTGACTTTTATCATCCCAAACCCTCTAGTGCTAGGGGATAAAAAGAAAGGTGAAATATTAATATGTATATATTTGGAATCCTGGACGAGTCTACTCCGGGCTTTTTCCCTGAATGATTTCCCACAGACCTACACGCTAGCACGTGTACATTTTATATAAAATTCCACCTTACTTGTCCCAAAACTACAAGTGTGATTAAATTTGGATGCAGACGGTTTAGAATAAAATGGATTTATAATTACTAAAACAAACCACTTAAAAACAATTTTAAATAATATTTTTTTCTATAAAAGTTGAAAATCAAAACTTGTATTTCATTGCTTAGCTGTGGGCCCAAACAATTGAATGGAAGAGAGGGAAAAAAACAAATATCGAAAATCAATCATATGGGCTAAGAAGAAAATAACAGTCAAGTTGATGAGCCCCCACGGAGAAAGAGGTTTAGTTTGGCCTTCTGTGTGTGGGTCTAATAACAGTCGTTTGAGTAGTAAGACCCCAACCATTAGGGGGACGTGACCAAACTGCAAAAGATCGAACACAAGTGCCTGCTGTTCAAATTCTAAAGACAGGCCACCGTGCTATGCATGGCAAGATATGGTACGCTTCTTCGCACTCCGCCTTCGCCGAAAGGCGTCAACTATTGCAGCACGATACAGAGCACATCTTGCACGACGAGGTGAAACTTGTTATGAATTAATGTTTAATCTAGAAAGATCTAACAAAGTGATATATATATATATATATATATATATATATATATATATATATATATATATATATATATGAGAGAGAGATAGATAGAGAGAGAGAGAAAGAAATAAAGTAAGGTGGGGTAAGAGGACGCATTGGCTTTATTTATATTTTGGTAAAATAGCAGTTGGCCAAACTGTCTGGATTTAGGAAAGTGTCATGGCAGATAGGTTTTCTACATAGTTTGAGCTGAATCTGAAAACACATTTTCAAACAATGCGGTAAGTTGTGATTTTAAGCATTCTGGTGTAATTTGGCAGTATTTATCAAACTTAATATCTACATAAAATATTTATTAAAACTAAGATGTATTACTATATTTCTAAAGAGCTGTTTTTAATTAAAACAAAAGTGTCCACGTTGTTTAGGAAGTTTTTCACTAGGTGACAGCATTTCCCGGTGAGTTGTAAAACTATGAGTGGGGCAAGGGGACGCAAGAAGGGGCGGGGCATAAGTACGCACTGCGTGCTCTTACCCCAACTCTCGATTACGAGTATTCCTCACTTTATATCAACCCAATGAACCATTCTTTTCTGAATACCAATTAATGTATAGCTTTATTATTACCCTTAGTAGCTAGGGAAAACTAGTGCTGAAGCGTGGAGTCTTTCCGGAATACCAAAAGGTTGTTTAAGACATATTTAGGTACACAAAAATAAATTAATACATATTTATTTAATGTTAATGTATGTGGTCCAATTTATGTTTCAGGACTTATAAAAAAACAACTAATCATAACCATGTACTGAACAAATGCTTAACAGAGCTAAACAAATGCTTCGAGATGGATTTTAGAAACGACAAATTGCAAAAGATCTTGAAATAAGTTTAACGTTTAACAAAGGTAGGTTACATAGAATTTAATAAAACTTATTTAAATTTAAAATTAATTTTGTAAACTATGATATAAAATACATATTGAATTTATTGTATTACTGTTTCAGGGGTTTGGTGTAAATACACTGGGCAGGTTGGCAAAGACATTTGAAGAAAGACAAGAAAATGACTTGGCTAAACATTGCAAGGACCTTGATGCGTGTTTTTACGGATTGACATTAAAATATTTAAGACTATTAGCATTTGAATTTACTGAGACAAATGGAATTAAAAAACCATATGATAAAGAGACGAAGCAGTTTTATGAAGAAATTTAATTTGACACTCCGTATTCCTCAAAAGACTAGCCTTACTCGAGTGATGGGTTTTAACAAGATTCAAGCGGATGCAATTTTTGACAGTCTTGTGGCCTTCGAAATTTAAGTTCCCATCGACACGTATTATTAATATGGATTAATCGGGAATAACTACAGTTCAAAATAAAGTTCCAAAAGTAGTTGCCAGCATAGGAAAGAAAGCTGTTGGTAAAATTGTGTCTGCAGAGAGAGGACAGCTTATAGGTTCTAGTGGAAATTATGTGCCACCTGCAATCATTTTTCCAATATAAAGAGGAAAAGAGGAGCCAATGAATGGAGCCCCTCCAGAATCAATTATGATGTGTTATGACAGTGGGTACATAAACACAGAGCTATTTAAAGACTGGTTGAATCATTTTCATAAAAATGTAATGGCAAGTTTAGAGAACCCCGTGTTGCTTATTGTAGACAACCACACTTCACATATGTGTTTGGATGCTGTGCTCTTCTGCAGAGGACATTCTATTCATCTGTTGTCCATCCCTCCGCATAGTACTCACAAGCTGAAGCCTTTGGACAGATTTTTTTTAAGCCACTAAAAGATTTTTACTCACACGCTTGTGACCAATGGTTGTTGAATCACCCTGGAAGTACAATATCCCAGTTCCAACTCGCGCAACTTTTTGGCAATGCCTACTAAAGATGTGCCACAATGACTAAAGGTAATCATGGATTTAATATGTGTGGTATTTTCCCTGTTAACCATTACGTATTTTCAGAAGAAGAGTTTATTCCATCAGCTGTCACGGACCAATCTAATGGCTCATCAAACGCAACATCCGAGACTCAGCCATCAACATATTTGGCTTCCAAAAGAGATTCTCAACCATTAACCTCTTTGGCTGCCAAAGAATATTCTCAACCATCAACATCTTCGGCTGCCACGAAAGATTCTCAACCATCAACATCTTCGTCTGATATAAGATATTCTCAACCATCAACACCTTCAGCTGCCACAACAGATCCTCAGCCATCAACAGTTGTGGCTGACACAAGAAACCATAAACCATCGATCTCTTTGGACCCTGTATTAGTACCTCAACAACAAACGACCTCTCCACTAGACCTGATACCATTCCCTAAAAGAACAGAAAATAAAAATAGGAGAAAGAGAGGGCAAAAATCTCAAACCATAACAGCGATACCATTTAAAAATTGTTTGATGATAAGAGAAGAAAATAAAAATGCTATTGTTCAAGCTAGGAAATCATTGTTCAGATATAAAATTAATACTCCAATTATGTCTCTGTCAAAAAGAATAAAAACAACAAAATCAAAAGTTAATGAAGTCATTTTCTGCCCCGGCTACGAAGAACAGTAGGAAGATCCACCTCTAGAAGACTGGGTTCAATGCAAGAGTTGCAAAGAATGGTGTCTGGAAGCTTGTTCTAATTATGAAGGGCCAAGGGAATTTATGTGTGACTCTTGTTAAATAAGTTTGAAATATCCTTTAAAATTGTTTCTCAACTAGTTTATAAGTCAAGAAAATGGATTTTTCAATGATATAAGTTCTTTATTAAAAAAAGCTAGAATAGTTTACTTTCTGCCTTTTTTTATGTCTTGTGAAGTTTTATAATGTAAAAGTCTATATTATACATTCTTTTTTATTATATTTATAATGCGTACTTTTACCCCGAAATGAACGAACTTCTACCACACCTATGGGGCAAAAGTATCGTTTTGTCAAATTTTGTAATTTTCAAATAATATCTCACAGGTTATGATGGGAAAGAAATGCAAAATGAATGGAAGAAACTAGAACGATGTTCGGGTTATTGACCCTTAAACCCAATGGGAAGAAACCAATGAGAAGACCTAGACTCAGATGGGAGGATAGCATTAGAATAGGCCTGAAAGATATATGGTGTAATGAGTTGGACTGGATGGAACTATCTCAAGATAAGGATAGGGTGTAATGAGGTGGACTGAATAGAGCTAACTCAATATAGGGAAAGGGTGTAATGAAGTGGACTGGATAGAACTAGCTCAACATAGGGATAGGATGTAGTTAGGTGGACTGGATAGAACTAGCTCAACATAGGGATAGGATGTAGTTAGGTGGACTGGATAGAACTATCTCAAGATAGGGATAGGGTGTAATGAAGTGGACTGGATAGAACTAGCTCAAGATAGGGATAAGTGGGCGTACTTTGGAAAGTGTGGCAATGAACTTCTGAGTTCCTAATGTAGTGTAGTTAGTGTATGTAAATGTATATATACATATATATTCATTTACATCATACGAATGTGTATTATAAATGTGGAGGGATTGTAGAGGATACAAAGATGGACACATATTCACCAAATGAAGACGTCATCTTAAGACCCAAATCTATCTAATTTCTTTACAATGATAAAACTAGTGTACAGTCATCAACATTAGAATTTAATTGTGATTGTACTGTTGATGGAGAGGGAGGGGCATTTGGTAGTAATGAGAGTGTGGTTTTTTTGTAAATGGTTTTCAACTCTCCCTCCATGCAGGAGTGTATCTAGGATATTCGTGAGGGAGAGTGAGGGGCGCTCTCACGGGACCGGGCTGGAAGGTTTCTTATCAGGAGATTCTGATGGAAAATTTCTTCAAAATTTGAGAGTAATTTAAAGATTAATCAAAAGAATTAAAAAAACAAATACAAGTTCACCGTTTATTTATGTTTTTATTAATTTTTACTAATTAAGTTATGTATTAAAAATGTAAATCAATTATTGACAGTGAATGACACTCTAAACAACTGGCTAGTGAGATATTAGGCCTACGTAACAGGTCTACATCTAGTAGTGACTATAACATATATTTAATTGGTTTAATTTTTTAATTATTAATCTAAATACAAACAAAAAATATTCTTCCCCCCCCCCCCCCCAAAACCCACCCTCTCTGGATCCTACATGCTAGCTAGTGTGGGCAAATCTTTCCTTTAAATTATAGCTTCCTCATCATTTCCCCGCTAAATATCTCGTTTATCGGTTACGATAAGTTGATATTGGGGCTTTAAGCTCAGCCTGGTGTACTCAGGGTGATTTTTCCTTAATAGTTTCCCACTATTTCTCCCCGCTAATACCGGTACCTTTCCTCTAAATTCTACATTCCTCATCTCCACCCCATTAGAAAGTTTAAATTTTAAAATGCGTACGGCCCAGACGGGTAGCACGACGTGAAGAAAAAGAACAAAAAATCTTAACAACTGATTTTTAATGGAGCTATGTATATCTGGTTCTAGGCGATCAATAATTCATCCTTTCATAACACCATCATTTCTTCAGAGTCATCAGGCTCCAAAACCCTTATAATCGACTACCAAGCACAGATGAAGAACTGAACCATCACGAAGAAGTAAAACCGTTAATAGCTCACGCTTGACAGTAAAGATGAGAATGGTAAATCTTTAGTTAATAATTATCTATTAGCTCACGTTTCCTTAAAAGGAAGTGCTTTATTTTAGCTATCCTCAGGGCAGTTAACTAAAGATAGGTTTTAACATCTATTTTGACCATGACGCGTCTAATGAAAATCTTTAGTGGAAACACATGTTTTTTTCAAAGCAATAATGGTGGCCTGACTGGTTTTGCATAGTAATAGGAATATATTAAAGAAAAAAGAATACACTATCGACCGTTAGCTTGGTAAATAAATGAATATTTGAAGCGATCATAAATATTTTTTTAAACAGATTCACATTCATTTCTTTAATCATTCAAAATATATTCCAAGCTCCTAAAGAGCCTAAAGATACATTGATCAAATAAATAATTTTAAAAACTTGTTATTGTTTCAGGCAACGCAGCTACCTATGTACAATTAAAACTTGGATACATGAAAACATAAATGTCTATTCCAAGTCACTGTAGTTGTGTTTCTATTAACTATGAAGTAGCAGAAAATCTCACATGTCCATCACAGATTCCGACAAAAAATATAAGTGACACTTGGACACATAGCAAGCCTCTATAGCTCAGTGGTAGAGCATTAATGCCCAATGTCGAAAGTCCTGGGGTCCATTCTCATTTCAAGGTGTCATTTATAAACATTTATGTATATATTTATATATATATATATATATATATATATCATGTTCTTTAGATTGAAAAATGACACCTGGACACAGGTATCGAACCCAGGACCTTTGACTGAGTACGCCAAAGCTCTAACCACTGAGCTATACATAAATCACCCCGTGCCCAGGGTTATTCTTCACTCAAATTTTAAGGCAGAGTCTGTGATGGACGTGCGGAAATCGTCGTCCACAAATATGTGATCAATTAAGAACACGAGCTGTCAGATGATGAAGCCATCTTCAACTCGGTAGTTGGTTATATGTACGAGTCCACATGTCATGATGGATTAAATAGCAAAGCTATTATTTTGGATAATTGCGGTTATAGGCGTATCTATATATTCTAGAAAGCTCAGTTGCCAGAGAATTGGAGTACTAAGCTAAAGGTCCCAGGTTCAATTCCGGTATCTAGGTGTCATTTTTCTATTTAAGAACATGATATATAGAAACTAAATGCGGCTATAACCATAATTAACAAAAATAATAGCTTTGCTATTTAATCCATCATTATATATATGTCTGAACGGTAAGTATTCGTTAAAAGTATTAATTTCAATATATTGTGTACGAAATACTATACTTGCACACCAATTCTGGCTCTATCCTTTTTCATTTTTAAATGCCACACTAGATAAATGGAAGAGTCTTTTTTTTCAGTCATTATAGAGAAAATATTTTGTTGAAAATTAAAAACTTTACTGAAAACTGTATGAAAAATGGTGGATTATTTATTCAAAATTTGAAACAAAATTTGGTTGATTATTATGCTTATTAGTCTTATTTTTAGGTGTTAATTTATTTTGGTCAAATAGAAAAGCATAAATAAATTAAAATATAGTTTGGACAAAGGGGCTAATATATCAGTTAGCTATGTATTAATATAAAGTATGTGTGTGTGGGATTGCTTAAGATTTCAGGATTTTTATTAAAATAATTTTTATTTACAAACACTTTTAAATTCCTTATTTTCTCGTATTCAAATAATGTATTATGTCTAAAGGCAAATAAAGGAAGTATAGCTATACTCATTTTCATAGAGGGAGATAAAAAAGAGTGTTATAGCTATATATATATATATATATCTCACTACTACAAACATGCTAGAAAATTGTGTATAACATAATTTAAATAAGACTGACGCCATCTGCAGAGGAAATAATAGAGGGCCATCAGTGTGGATTAGGATGAAATGGATCAACAACGGATCAGATTTGTACTATTCAACCAATATTAGACAGATATTAAAAAAAGTCTATGATTCAGTTATAAGAAATAAATTAAATGATATCTTAGCTAAGTTTGTGATACTAAAAATACTTGTCAAGCTAATTGAGGTATGTATGACTGATAAGTGTGGCATGGCATGGGTTGGATGTCACTTATCAGATATTTTAGTTATACATAGTAATTTGAAACAAGGAGATGCATTTTTCTCACTTCTTTGTAATCTAGTCTTAGAATATGCTATTAGAGTAGGGAAGGGTTGACATTAAACGGGAAAATTTAGCTATTAGGATATGCATATAACTTTGCTTTGTTGGGCAGTAGCAAGGAAGCTATTTCAAGAAATGTGGACATTTTATTAGAGGCTGGTAAAAAATAGGTCTAGAAGTGAACTCTGAAAAGACTAAGGGCCGGTTGCACAAACAATAATCAGGGGCTATAGATCATATGTAAATTGATCTCCAATCATTGTCTCAAATCTCATTTTCAGTTGCACCATTACCAATTGAGGGGTGATAGTCGATAAAATCCGCTTTGGTGGCCACATTGCCTAAGGCGCTACTCTTGCATTAGACTGGACTGTCATAGACGTGAAGATCGGGGTTTGACCACGGTCAGATGCACTGAGAGAGATTTTCCCTAAACGGTTTTCCACTCTCCCTCCACGAATATGCAAGTGTACTTCCTCTAAATTAAACCGTCCTAATCCCTAACACATCAGTATAACTAGTATATAGGCGTATAGTTAGAACGGGAAGTAATACGCGGTGCTATGTATATATATAAATATTTTTATATATAAATTTTCGAACAAACCTCTGGTCAAGCCAACAAGCCAATTCCCTCTATAAACTGTTTGATTCTCTGATCAACTTGTTGATGGGGGACATAAACTATAAGTTTCAAAAATTGAATTAGTGTTTAAATAATTATTTGAGTTATTAATAAAAGTAAGGTTTGTGTTTTGTATATTTATTTTGAGTATGACTTGTTTTTAAAGATGATAGTGTCAATTAAGGCGTCTTAAGATAAAGACTTTCAACATTATATAATGTTATAGAGAATGGTTGACATCCAAAAGAGCTATAGGAAAGAAATGAGCCTTTAATCATAAATAAATAAAATTTGAGATGAAGTTTACCAAATTTCGTTAAATTGATCCATGCATTTAATAGTAATCGTTGAGCAAGCATCCGGACATCGGACCGATAAAATGTTAAACGGCCTAGTTAAAACAGGACACCGCTTCGTTCGAGCAATCAGGTGATGTTGAAATATATGATCCCATTATATGGAATAGTATCATTTTACCGAGATTTATGATTATGAAACGCCATTATCGGTATTTTCTTCAAATACATTTTTTGTTTGTTTTTTAAAACAAATTTTTATATATTACCATATTCTTACGACTTCAGTTTTGTGAGTTTTCTATTATTTTATTCAAAAAAACAAGATATATCCTGAATTTGAAATCAAGTCCGTTATGGAAGGCCTTATTTCGTATCGTAATTCTTCTGTACTTTGGTAGGATAAAAGGCCTTTCAGAACGAAAATAGGAAGTCCGTTCTGAAAGGCCTTTAATACTTCCAAAATACTAATATACAGTAGGATTTTGGTACAAAATAAGACCTTCCAAAATTATAGTATCCGTTTTGAGATGTTGAAACAGCCCGTTGAATCCTCGGTGGGTATGCACTCATCACAAATGCTTTTCCGGTCCAGTTTTCTGGGACAACTTCTAGCATGTGAAATCTTGACCAGTTACTCGACCGGTGTAAACGCGGCTTTTAGGTTATTCCACACGTCAAAGCATTTAGAGAAGAAGGTGGGTTGGTCACACAGCTCAATGTCTGGATTATGACCTAGAGGGCAAGGGCTCAATGCCAACCGGTTGCAATGATTTGAAATATTTCCTCTAGTATTCACATTCAGGAGAATGTCGGTAAAGTTGATTTAATTCAACAAAACTCCATATTTTTTTTATCAGCGATGATACGTTAACCGACCGAGCGTAGCGAGATTCTGTTTTAACCTGACCATTTGGCATTTCGTCTGTCTGCACGGATATCTGTTCCAAGATAACTGTAAAATGCGTAGACCAAATTTAACGAAATAAGGCAGGGATATTCTTTAAACCTAGAAAAAACAAAGAGTGTATATAATTTTTCAATCTGTATATCCATTTCAATATGGTGCCCTCTCATAATGTTTTTCGCTTGGAAGCTCATCTCAAGGGATTTTAATTTAAAATTCTAGGCAATCTATTGATAACCTAGATCGTATTTTTTAATTATGTTGACAAACATGGATGGAAAGACTGACGTCATAAACCACGTGACCTAGGTTATTCTCTATTAATATAATGTTCTATTGAATATAGTATTTATTTGTTTTCTGTTTAACTTGATTAACAAGGAGAAATATCAATCTCAAATCCAAGGAAAGATTATATAAGATATTTCAACTTGAAATCCAAAGATAAATGTTAAGACTGTATTAACGATAAGCACATGACATAATTCTTAACATAACGTACTTAGCATATTTTGAATGTAGAGATCGAGGTCTAGTGTTCACAGAACTACTAGTAGGTTTGTGTTTTACTTGTCATAGATCAATCTAATTATTCCGTCATAACCATGAACAACGATCTAATCCAAAATTAAATAAATTCATGGAATGGAAGAGAATGTGAGCTAGGGTAATTAATTTTGCAGTTTCTGACAACTTAATTTTTTACTTAAAATTAATCAAATATTGCTTGAGTAGATATACTTAGTTTAATTTTTAACATATTAAAATCTCAACAGTTTTATAATAATTGTCATTAGTATCGTGTCATTTGAACATAAATCTTTTAGATAAAAAAAACCTTCGTATAACCTGAACAGGTAATAAAATGCGGTGATTATGAAAAAAAACTAGCTAACTTACGCCATGTCTGTGACAGATATATATTTTTTAATGATCGCGTATTACTACCTGTTCAGGTTAGACACACTAATTATGTTAATGTGTTAAGAACGAGGGTTGAATTTAGAGAAAGTTTTCCCGATTTTTCGTGGTAGAAGAGTAGAAAAACATTTGAGAAAAAACACCCTTTAACACACGTGATAGGGATTTGAACCCCAATCTCACTGTCATTAGCAGGACAGATATTTAAGGATTGTTAGGTTATAATGTGTAGAAAAATAAACTAAATGTGTTTACTGAAGCAGTATTTTTTAAATTTATTTATTTAGTAAAGAAAAAAGATTTTGACATAAAAAACGAAAACGATAGAACCTAACTAACTTTCCCTTCCATCACATCTTATTATAACAAGTTCAACCCTTACGAGAATCAAGTTTAGTAGCACTAAAAGACTCACATCAGGGGACACAATCACTAGAGACGGGGTTTTAATCCCAGCCGGCAATACTCAGTTGCTTTGTTCCTAAAATATTTTTATATTCTTCCTTCACGAAAATGCTGGTACATTTCCTCCAAATTATAACTACCTCATCCTTATTTAATTAGTGTAAACATGAAAAGTCCTGAACGTGTCTTAGCACAAATCACGTAATGTCTTGTAAAAAAACTTTAGTTTGCGTGTCGATACTAAACTATTTCAATCCAACCAGGCTTGCGGTGTGTGACCACGTAAGGCAGTTTTTTTTAGCAATGCACGATACTAAGCCGTTCGAGTTATTTGCTTAGGTACTAATTACTCTAGTGGTTTTAAGGATAAGGAAGGTTTTTTTTTATAGGAAGACTGAGTTGCAGACAATCTATAAACAATAGATTAGACAAGGCACCTGTAGTCAAAATGATGAAACATATTTAAGGAGGGGATGAAGGGAACGCGAGAAAAGACCAGTGTTTTTGAAGTTTTTATAGCAATTTTTTTTTTGTCAAAATAAATAAAATATTGCTTCAGTAGAAATATAGAGTTTAATTTTCTTCATATAGTGGTATCGAAGGTTGCTGAATATCTGTCATGAGCATAGCAGAATTAGATGGCAATTTTTTTTAATGAAGATAAAACGTTGTCAAATTAAATTCCAAAACACCCTCGATAGATATTCAAGAACTGTTGAGGTAATCATGTGAAGTAAATTAAACTCTATGTTTATACTGAAGTAATATTTGACTTGTTTTGAACAAAAAAAGTTTTGCTATAAAAAGTGAAAATACACGGATATTTTTACATGTTTACTACATGCTCACCTTAAATTGCTTGAACACTTTATACTGAGAAGGGCTACGTACCAAAGGCGCACAGGACTACCTGCTTTCGCACAAGATAGGTGCATCAAAAGCGCATCAATGTTTGTAGTTTCTGAGCCCCATATAGCAACACCGCAATAAATGTATATTTTTCAGAAATACAAGTATCGCGAGTTTAGTGAATTAGCCAGTTATCAACCTAACCTAACCTAACCATAGCCTAACCACTATTTTAAAGAGTAATAGGGTTGTCAACAATTTTTTTTTCATGTGGCCACGTTAGGCAGTTTTTTATCACTGCACTGTACTGTACTAAGCCGTTCAAGTTATTAGTTTATATACTAATTACTCTAGTGGTTTTAAGGATAATGAGGGTTTCATTTAGAGGAAGATTACCCGCATTTACACGGAGGGAGAGTGTAAAACATTTTGGAAAAACTACACTCAGTACACCCGACCGAGATTCAAATTTCGATTTCCCCGTCTTCAATAGTCTAGTCTACTGCGAGAGTATCACCTTAGACCATGCGGCCACCGAAGAGGGCTATGCAGTTGTTGTTTTATCCCTGTACGTTTTCGATGAGCTCCGACCCAGAAGGTATGATGAACTCTTGCGCCTCAAGTTAGATAGGACATCTTTAGAGTTGAAAAAAATAATATGACCTGAATCGAGGATTATCACTCTCTGAGGCATCCCTCATCGCTCAGAGAATGGATTTCCAGTGGCAGGGAAGTCAGGGTTCTAATTTGGGTTGGGTGTACTGAAGGTGTTTTTTACTAAATGATTTATCACTCACCTCCAAGCTAACATGGATATATAGTAATACAGAGCTAAATATTATATATATATATATATATATATAATATATAATATATATATATATTATATATATATATATATAGTTATATATCCCTATTAGCTTGGAGGTACAATTTAGAGGATATATTAGCCTCGGTGGCGTAGTTGGCTAACGCGCCAGTCGTGTTGAGCCAGACCACCGAGTACGGGGAGATCGAGGTTCGAATCTCGGTCGGGTGAACTGGGGTGGTTTTCCTAAATGGTTTTCCACTCTCCCTCCACGCAAATGCGAGTTCACTTCATATAAATTCAACCTTCCCAATTCCTAATCCATTAGTGTAATTAGTACTTAAGCGTATAACCCGACGGGTAGTAAGACGCGGTGCTAAATAATAATAATAATAATAATAATAAGAAGATATATTGGTGTAAGGTGGGTTTCCTCTTTCACAGTGATTAGTGATGAAATAAGGGCCGGAGGATGGATGTTATGTTTGTTCTAGATTTAAAATAGTTTATAGATGTGCTGATATAATCAGTATTTTCAAAAAGTTATTGTTAATACCAAAAATAAATGAAAATGAAATATAATGAGATACTTAATTTGCTCTTTCTGAACTAAACGATATCAGCATATGTCTTATAAACCCAACACCCACCTCCCAGCCATTGATTCATGTTGTTTTTTCTCTGTGCGCTTTTGATACAAGGACTAGGTACGCTTTTGATTCATATCTTCGTGAGCTTTTGATATGAGGTTTCTCCCTATTGTGCACTTTCAATGTTCTCCAGCATGGTTATTAACTTTTTCTTACCAAATCGCCACAATGCACGTTGCATTTGAACCTCTCACTTAGTGAAAGGATATTGGTTTCTATTGACCATGAGTGTACTGTACATACCTTGATGACGCCCCAGCGCATAGCAGTGATGACGTCACACAGTGAACTCGGCCTGATTCAGGTCGGTGTGTGCGTGTTATGATGTTGGCCAAAGCAAATGTAACGAATTTACCATCTATTTGGAAACATAATCAATATCCGATAGTGGGGCCTCCACAAGAACATACCAAAAGTGGTCCACACGAACATGATAAAATATGCAATGATGACGTAAGAACTGGAGAGACAAAACACTGACGAAATTCTCCTCATTATTTTTGATTAATATCCTCCCAAAGAAAAGAACAAACTATTTTTTTTAGCAACACGTCTTACTACCTCATCAAGTTAAACACACATTGTATATGATAATTACTCTAATGATGTAGTGATGAGGAAGGAAGCATTTTATAGGTAAGATAACCGTATTTGCCTAGAAGGAGAGTGAGAAAACATTTATGATAAAACTACCTTTAGTAGACCCGAGCGGAATTCGAACCCCAATCTCTCCATTATCAGCAGGCCAGTCTAACACTAGAGTGACACCTTAGACCATTCGGTCACTGAAAAGTGTCTCTTGTTTCTTATTAGTACATTCCTCTTATTTTAATTAAGTGAAAATTAACTGCCTGGACATGAGAATCGAACCAAGGACCTTTCCTATATTTTTATGGGTACCGCGTCTTGCTCTCCATCCAGGATATCCTCATATTTTATTTACACGGGTGGGATATAGGTAAGTATGGTTGAAGTTCAAGGAACTGTACCCGATATTGCGAAAGAAAAATGTGAGATCAGTTTATAATAGAGGCATTTCAGTATGCCGGGTTGGGATTCAAACTCCAAACTTTATACCAGCAGAAAACCACACCAAATGAGATTGACGCCTTTGTTCACGTAAATATCACTGTGAGTAGAATTACGTTTTACACCCGTTTTGGTGGTCGAATGGTCTAAGCTGCGATGGGATTCCAGATACTTAACTGCTATCGTTTGTGTGGTGAAAGACATTTCTCTCTCTCTTTCTTTGAAAGCTAAGAGCAATTCCGGATCTCCTTATGAACGATTTTTTAAAAGATGTATAACTTTCACCAACAATAAATGTAGTGAGGGGTCTAGGAGCACGCTGTAGGAATTGATAGATATCTTTGCGTGGGTAGTTAAAAAAGTCTGACATTTTCTGTTGCACACGTGTAGATGGTACCGGAATAACTAGCATATCTCCCACACTGCGTAATGTTTTAGGCGATCTCCGTGAAGGATAACCGAGATTGCCCAGCTCGGAAAAGTAGTATCATCACGTCGGCCAAATTACCTTTTGTGTTCCTTTAGTTTTTATCGTAGACGATGTCTCTATGTTCAGATGAAAATTTATCAACGTACTTAGTTCGGAGTAGGGTATACCCTAACTCTCCATAGAAAATCCATTATGATGGGGGATTACCCAATCTACATTTATCTTATTCTATGATGAAAGAAAACCGATACGGTAGGGAGGTAAGAACTTATACGAGTAGTTGGAACACTTTAGGAGAATCAGAACGGATGATGACCAACTCCTTGATTAGGAAGAAACCTTTTTCACTCAAGATTCCTTGCACGTCAATCAGCATACTGTATGTCTTTGAGTCGTTCCTCATAAATTTATGAGGCCATCTTGCTGACGTCACTGCTAGATGGGGTGTAGCGAACCACTCGATTGTATATGATCAAGCAGAAATCTTTAGTGTTTGCGGGGATGTTGTTATACGGCTAGAACGTTATGACATGTTATCATAGTAACCTTAATAATATATTCCTGTTGATTCGCGTCAAACACGACGGTGGGTGCCACAGATTTGAAATGTCCTAGATCGAACAATAGTAGAGGCGCACTCATTTCGTAGTAAAAAGTTTGAAATTTGGCAAAGTCTTCGTAAACCTTTGAAAAGGAACCTTGGTTAAAGTCCAAGTTCATAACATTGTAAGGGTACATGTTAACCAAAAGTAGTTTACAATGATCAAATTTGTTTCTATCCGTAACCGTTATATTGTTACGTCCTGTCTGAAGAACAAGAATAACGTAACCCGATTTTTCAAACATGGTCAAAGTTTTCAAAGTCCTGTCGTTTTGTGTGAAGGTCGGCACGTTAAGATTATCGCACAATTCCCACGTACTAAATGGGAGATTGAAGCGTGCCCACTCTTGATGAAGTTGAGTAGTTTGAGGCTATTCAAATTGTCCTCCCGTGCCAGATAGACTCCCTCGCTGCCGTGCTATAGGCTGGATGCTTGGGGGTTACTTACAGGTGCTCGGGGTGGCCCTGCGGACTGGTATGCCTCCGTTAGATTACTTTCGTTATAAGTAGTACACAGGGCTGGGCTCCAAGCCCACATCGCGGACCACGGCCTCGTGGGCTTATTTATCATGGTTTCATATATATTTAGTTAGATTAAAAATATATCAGGACGAATACGAGATATTTAGAACTGGTTTTAACTAGGAAACCTGATTATAAGCTCAAGAAAGCCGGGATATTTTCCACTATGGCTATGAACTTGAAAAAACATTAGCTGTTTATTGAATCTCAAACTTAAGGTATCATAGGGCGATTTATTATCTCTCACGTTGGAGATAATGTCAACCTCATCAGCAACGTTACACGTAGATCTAGGTCTAACTTATGTTTAGATCAAATACTTGGTTCATTAATCGTACAAGACTTTCACAGTCTACAACATGTGGATGAAGGTTGCAGAGGATATCATCAAAGCGAGTAAAGTTATTAAATGAAAGTAAAATCAGTTACCAAATGCATGACACGAGTCTGATATCGTGGTGAAAGAAACCTTTAAACCGATTACTAAGCAAGATGGTAAAGAAGGATGATAAAACATATGGTTTGCGTTACGATGGAACCACGAACAAGCTCGGGGGTACACATGTTTTGTTTGATGAGAGTGACGGAAATGTAATTTTTAATAATAACGTAGCTCCTTACACACGGGGATTTTTGGAAAACTCTTCAGAAAAGAGCCTATATCGAGGAGGGTCTTAAAGGTTACAAGTCTATGCTCAAGGAAACAAACGTACATTGAATCAGGAACAAACCTTAAAGCCGTTTTATTTCGCACACAGGATCAAAATATACGTATCATAGATCTTATGTTACAGAATGAACTTGCGGAAGAAGGTCTGTGTGAAGCGGAGAGAGAAAGATAGATAATATATATTTTACCTATTGGGATGACCTGAAAGAATGGTCGGTCGATTAAGACACTTGCATGCATCAACCAGAGTAGGTCCTTAGCACACAATAATGAGATTGTTGAAGGACTATGTGAGGCCAAATCAGATACAAGACGTATAAAGTATTCACCCGTCCAGATCTACATCACGTTCATGTATGTGGTCAAGACGGATATCGCGCTCGAACTGCATCGACCCGCAAGACGACGTTTCGCCAGGAGACATATCAGCGTGCGAGGGTTCAATGAGTTGCTACAGGTGGCTCTGGAAGAAATGATTCCCTATTCTAGCACTTGGGCCGTACAAGTCAAGATGAAAACTAGGAAGAAATTACCACCACCATAGTATATTTTCTTCGACAAGTAACTGCTAACTATTTACCTCTCGTATGACATATTATGCAAATACATAATGGTACAGAGTCTTACAACGCCGAATTCAAAGCTCTCATGGCAGGGAAATTGACTATCACTATTCTCTGTACAGTAAAGTTAAAGCTAGTGTATTCAAACGATTCAATCAAAAGCTCAAGAATACGATATAGAGGAGATTAACTGTTAAAATATATTATTGATGGATCAATTTAATCGATTCTTTAATCTACGAATACAACAAAACAGTACACTTGACTATCAAGATGAGACCTATTGACGTTAAAGACGATAATTTTTTCCATACTGTCTATTGACGTTCTAAAGCGGTGGATAATACACCAAACAAGTTTAAAGTCAGCAATATCGTTCATATCAGAGAGCATAAGGACGTTTTCGCAAAGGGTTACACCACAAACTGTTCGGTAGAACTGTTTAAGATAGGCAGGATCATCGTATCGACTCCCACAATGTACCTGCTTCGAGATATGAAGAGTGAACCTAACAAGGGAGATTTGTACGCTCAAGAGCTCCTGAAAACTTCTCATCCTGACGTGTATCTCTAAGAGAAGGTCATCAGACCCGTCGGAGATAGAGCGTAATTTAAATTGTTAGGGTTTGACTTTACACACAATTTGGTGATTGATTCTACCAACATCGTGTAGGGGAGTGGAGACGACTTGGAGGGGAGGAGTGGGAGGGGTCGGCCAGACCGTATAAAGCCAGCGCATTCGAGATATTCTGCCGAATAGTTTTTTTAGCCCCGCGTCTTACTACCCGTTCAGGTTATACGCTAATAGGGTATTTTTCAATCAGTTGAGTGACATCGACTTCAGTGATGTCTATCTACAACACAGCGTCGGGGATGAACGGAGCTACAGAGAGATGTGCGATTCGGCTGAGCACTGTCTGGGAAGATCAAACCCCGGCTTGCTCGAGCCCAGTCAGACCATGGAAAATTGCGAATCCAAGTGCCCGGTCTACCATCAGAAGAAGGGAGACACGGTAGACCTCCTCCAAGATTTACCAAAGTCACCTAGTCAGTCCCTACCCCTCCCGACGAGCAGTGGAATAAGGAGTTTTATGCCGAATTTTACTGGGTCGAATGGGAAGAATACAACACACAATAAGGTTTGACATAATGACAACGGGTTAAATATATAACATTATTCGTTTAGAAGAAAACGAAGACGATCCGAACATTGCTGGACTCAAGGGTGTGGACCGATGCTGCTTGGTGAAAACTTTGGGCAAACATAAAGTTATAGCTTTAGTATGTCTCAGAGAGGCATGAGTTTTTTAAATGGTAGATGTTTATATTGTACATAAAATACTATGGTTTTCGATATAATCGAAAATAAAAAAGGGTTTACATAGCTTATTTCACCTCTCCAAAGCACTCCTTAGTTAATAAAACACTCCTTTGCTCATAAAGCACTTCTTTGCCCATAAAGCATTATTTTGCTCACCAAGCACTCCTGGAAGTAGGGCTATACTAGTCTATATTATACTTACATTAAGATCCCTATTTTCCCCATTTTTTCAGCTTATGCCACCAGGGTATGTCGTCTAGAAATTCCTGGTCTTTTACTGGCAATGGCAGGTATGTAACCGTCTTCTGAGGTTGGAGCATTAGGGCCAGTTTCGAGGTCAGACTTAGTACGCCTTAAGTGTAGTGCTACACTAAATAAAAGACAACAACTACTAGACAAGAAGAGAATGGGTCTGTTTCGCAATTTCTTTCTATGTAGGTTTCATCTTGTATTTTGTATAGCACAGCACTTGAGGCGTGCTAAATCTGACTATGAAACTGGGCCTATGGAGGCGTGGCTACTTCAACCCGATGAGATGAAGATTATGATTATTATGATAATGTTGTGTCAGAAAGAGCTTTAAGCCTAGATTAAGAATAATTAAACAGACCATGGCAATCATAGTAACAATTCCCCTTCGGGAAAAATACCTATAGTACTACTAGGAATTGAATCCGGGACCTATATGTTAAAAGCCAGGAATGCTGACTACTAGACCAAGACGCTGGCTGTTTCCCCCACGATGGTTGGTTTAGAATGATTGGTAGCTTTTGACATTTATTAGTAATATCCCGTAAAAATATAACAATAAAAATTTCATTCTTTCTACTATTTGATAACACCATAATACACAAATATGCAACATTTGAATTTCCTATTTCTCCCCTGGATATGTTTTTATTTGGCATATTTGACGTTAAATTTCTAAATTGACTGACTATATCAGCAAATTATTATTATTATTATTATTTATTATTATTATTATTTTATTATTATTATTATTATTAGCAACGCGTCTTACTACCCGTTCGGGTTATACACACAAATGACTTATAGAATTAACTAATTATAAAGGATAACAACATTTAGTTCTCCAGCCGTTAAGTTATCACTGAGAAAGGAGAAGCCTCAATTTTACCAGTGATCATGTTTACGGTCATACCGGGAATTGAACCAGGAATTATTAATTCAGTAAACATATGCGTTAACGAGTGAGCTAAAATATTGGGTCCTGGATCCTTCATTATATATATATTATATATATATACACACATATATACAGGTTGATTTGAAAAATGGAAATAAGGAACACTAAAACAAACCTTTTTTGTTAATGAATATATGGCCACATACATCATCCTTTGGTGCTAGAGGAGGCGTTTTTGGGAAGCGCATCAAATGGCTATTTTTCGCCGACGTCTTTCGTTAACACAGACTTCATACGTGTAAGATGGAGCATTAAACGGATTCTGGGATGGCTGACATGCATCTAGCGTATGGGGCTTCCAATGGAAATAAAAGAGCTGTTATAAGATTGTTCTTTTAACGGTAGCCTAACAGACATGTGCCGAGCCGCCAAACATTTGCGCGTTTGCACCGGCAGCTCTGTGAAACTAGAACATTCCATGTAAACATGCAGGATACTAAATTAAACTGCTGTAAATAAATATGTTGTTCACAATTTCTGCCTTTCATTGTGTGATGTCTGAGGACATAAATTTGTTTCAGTGTTTCCTATCTCCCATTAAAGTTTATAAAGAGAGTTTCAAATCACCCTATTTATATATATATACATATAGCTATGTGTGTTGGGAAGTTCTAAATCGGCCACTGAAGGACATATTTTCCAATCCTAAGAGAAGACGTTTCAAAAAGTCCGGTGTAGAAGTTTTTATTGAACTCTGAGCACTTTGAAACGATTATATCCTAACTTAACCAAACATTTATTTCACTAACGTATTGAAGGTCATTTTGAATAAGGCTGAGTTAGTGAAGTTAAAACCAAATTTTAAGATTTTGTAGAAAAAATATTTCTACTAGCGTTGGTGTTTACCATTTGCGCAACCTCAGATTTGGTCGCTAATTATCTGTATGGATGTATGTATACATATAAATGTATATATAAAATATATATCATTTCTTTATGTATTTGTAAATATTTATATACAATATATAAATATATATAAAGCGTATAATCCGAACGTGTAGTAAGACGCGGTGCTAAAATAAATTATATGTATCATAGTTGTGTGTGTCACCTTAGCTCAGTCAGTAGTGGTTCTGTTAAGGGTCCCAGGTTCGATTACTGGCATGGCCGAAAGATTTATCATTCGTAAAATGTGGGTTGACCCTTTTACAGTGATGAATTAAGGCAAGGGACTGAATGTTGTGCCTGTCCTAGTTTTAAGATATCTTATAAGGTATATGAAGCTAGGACAGGCGAAGCAAGCTGGTAGTGGAAAATACATGGTTTAATAAAAAACTGACCCAGGCCACAGGCTATAAACAGTAGTGAATGTTAAGTAAAGGTGTATCTCTATCATCACACTAGTAGACAACCTCCTATGGTGTACCCTGGGTATGGTTCTGTGTTAATAGAGGTACTAATAGTCTCCACATAAGGCAACCGAACCTGGACGTCAAAGTCCCGCCTTGTAAAATGTGCCATACGAAAAAAAATATCACAATTGTCCTATACACTATTTAACATGAAAAATGGAAAAAAAAAGTAAAGTTAGTTTTCCCTCAGGCAAGCGAATAATAAATAACGCGGAAGGTGTTGAAGAAAATGCAATGCAGTTGCCAAATAGAACAAGTTGGTGCTTGGACGAGGCAGATTGGAACCCCAACGCAACAAGGTTTCCTGTGGCCAAGTTGGCCAACAGAACTCCCCCCACGCTTACTTCACGAGTCGTGCTTGTCCTGTCCTCATCAGAAAACCAAACTGGAAGACCTTGACATCACAAGCATCTGATGTTGGGGACAATCTAGCAGATCGACGAAACACTGGTGTAGGATGATTTCTGGTGTTATTGACTCACAATATTTGAAATAGTTTAATTTATATTTTTCGCGCCTTTTCTTACTAATGGTCGGGCTATACACATTTAAATATGCTAATGAGGTTAGTAGTATAAGGCAGGTAAAGTTTTGAGGAAATGACCCCCATTTACATAAAAGGACAGAAATTAGAAATTAATATCCTCAGTACACACATGCGGGTTTCAAGCCCCAACCTCCTCGTCATATGAGCCTGATATTAAGTCTGCATCGCACTGATATGGATAAAGTAATTAAATGATAAGATGTATAAATGATTTGACCTCGGTGGTGTTGGGGTAAAGTGCTCACCAAAGGATCGTGGGTTCAAACCCAGCCGGTGTCGACCGATTTTTCTTGAGTAATAAAAATCCATAGTACAACTTCCTTCAGAGGGAAAGTAAAGCCGCCAATCCCATGTTGATTGTGAAATGTAAAACAAATCCTTCAGGGTAAGTGAAAGTACCTTTCCAACAAAAATTATAGGACCTTTCACGCTAGTTCATAGAAATTCAGTGTGGAAGGAAAAGGGGAGCCACCACACTTCCTGGACTCTCCTAGTACCAGGGATTTCTACCAGATTGTCAGCCAAAGGTCTGAGTGCATGCCCAGTTTCAGATGAATAAAATTCACATCAAACCAATTGTAACAATGAATTTATTTCCATCGCTTAGAACACTGGCTAGGCGACAACATCGGTGGGTCTGGTTTACCGGCGAGGGTGAGGTTGGGTTTTAAATTGGCACCGGGGTTTTGTGGCTATTTTTTTCTAAATGGTTCAGCACTCTCACTCCACACAATAACAGGAAAATTTCCTCTCAAATTATATATTATTCTTCCTTACCTCTTTTGTGTGAATATGTGGATAACCTTGAGAGAAGGAAAGACGTGGTGCACATTTAATAACGTTTTTAAATGTCAATTTCACTTATATACTTAGCAAGGAAAGCGTTAACTAGTTTAATCTCATTCAAGTTTAAAGATTTATTACGACGCTTGTGAAAGTTTGTTCAGAGTAAATAATAGAAGCAATATTCCCTGGGAATCATCACCTCATCTCAATCTCCAGCTGCTTGGCCATGAAATTGCCGCCGTCTGCCAGCGAGTGAGTGATCGTTCGAGAAAAAAACATCACTTTAAAGCGGGCTTCCTCCATCAACTAAGCTCGGTTTGCATTATTCGTGTTTCAGAGTCAGGTTAAAACACTGAATCCTTCAAGCCTATCGCCGAAAGGTTGCTGAATTATATCGCCATGCTCTATTGCAGGTATGTCAACTTGGTGCCCGTGGGCCACATACAGCCATTTACTATGCTTTTTGGTGGTCCACGAAACTTTTGATGATTCATTAAACAATGATACTCTGTTCTTCTTTTTATAAACGTCGTAGAAATAAAACCTTTGAGAATGTGAAATTTCGGGATTTGACATAATTTGGAGAGATCTGAGGTTTATGTACCAAATTTTTAGTCTTTCTTTGACACGGTTCAATTTAACTTTGTTAATTTGCCCATCAAATATGTGTAATGTTTAGCAAAATAAGCGTGCTGACCGTTATTTTATCACAAGAAATAGAACCAAACACCCAAGAGATCTCGTCTTATAGACACGCACTTTTTATTATTATTAAATTGAATTTGTCTCCAGATTTAATGCAAAACAATCATACAATTGTTCCAAATAAATCTTTTAAAATTTTTTGTTAGACATATGGGATGAGTCTTATGGTTTTATTAAGGCTTTTATTATTTCTTAATGTAATATTAAGTTACTATGCTGGAATTGATTTAATTAACCTATATACTTTTTTTAATGAGGACCCCTCATTATTTAAAGGTTCCAATGTTGCCCTTTTGATCAAACGAGTTTGATACGACAGTTCTACTGGAAATCGTAATTTCGATTTGTACAGTTGTTATCCTCAAGTTAAAAGTCTTGCGATTCGTGTTTAATCGCCTAATTTCGTATAGTATAGCCGTTCTCTATTATGAACCCACATTAAAGCCATTTTACAAAATAGAAGTATACATTCTTTATCTCGTTTCATCCCCGTTATATTTGTAAGAGTTGTGTGAGTTTAAGATTCACTAAAAGAAAATAACCAGAAGATGAACGGGAAGATTATCTCATTACTTCATCAAGTCATTATTTTATATTTTAAAGTATACATTGTTTATTTAGTGCGAACAAATTGATAAATTTATTTTCACTCGGCTTGAAAAACACCACACGTTCAAGAAGTATAAGTGGCATTCAATCAAATTCATTTCAAATACTTCACTTTATTGGATCAACAAATAATTCCTCTAAGTTTCCGCCATTTTAACTTTTCTCTAGCAAATCATTTCGAGCTATGTATTGCGAGATTTACAACTCTGGGAGTTTGAAACCCAGTGAGATCTATTCCAATGGAAGAATATAATTACGTAATGAATTTTTATTCAAGAATAGCTAATAAATAAAAGTTTCAAGGCGATGTCACGTGACCACTCCATCTGGCAATGGAATAATATTGAAATATTTCTGGTATAGGTCCGCTAGTCTTTAAGCTTGAACTCGGATCCTCGTGTTAATATCTGGACTTCACGTATCGTTAACGATGTTGCCTATTTTGAGATTTCAAGGCTATTTTGCGAAGCGTGTCCAGTTGCATCTTAACTTGACTCACCTAAGCAATCTAAGCACGATCACACTTAGACACCAATGTATGAAAGAGAGAGGGAAGAAAATGAAATGCGGGGTCTCTTGTTTATCTACTGATATAACACTTCCCCTCTTCCTTTGATGAGTGCACACACTCACTCTACTATTAGCGCCTTGAAAACATTGACTTGCTTTTTAAAACTACCTTTTCTTTGTTTCTTATTCTAGAGAGAAATATGTATAAGTTTTAGATGATTTATAAGAAATATGGTTACAAAAAAAAAACTACTTCAAGACAAAAATTATAATTTTGTGAAAACCAGTAGGCTATTTTAAAAATTATTTAAGAAATTATGGCTTTTTATTTTAACGTCATATATCTAAAACTCGCTGAATAAAACGTAAATTCACTAACATGGGAAATCCTAAATTGACCTGCTGTGACGTCACAAGTAGGCAACGTCCTTAAAGTGGGACTGAGTTACACATTAGTGAGGAGGAATTCAACTTATTCTCGTCCTCATAAAAAAATGCAGACCATGTTGTACATACATCCCTGCACTTGACATTAACCTAGAACTCATGATACTGGACATCTTTCATACCTGCCTTGATTTCGCACCACATAAAGAGTGATGCACTTTGACCTGGCTGAAAGTAATTGTCGTTTAGAGGCAAGGCCGTAGCTAGCCAATAATTTCGGGGGGCGGGGGGGGGGGTTTGGTGGGCACATCCCCAATTGCTGGAGGCTAGAAAAAAAAATTCTAAATGCTAAACGGTTCTAGAAGCTCTCTGAAGTATTTTTATGGCAACATAGCCCCCTTAACTGCCGGAGGCTAGGAAAAATTATAAATATTAATACCTCTAGAAGCTATGAAGGGCTTTTTACGGTAACACAGCCCCCTAATTTGTACTTGTACATTAATTTTAATATTGTTTGAATCATAAAGCCATATATATTTTGTTAATTAAATTTAGGGGGAAGGGGGTTTGAATCCTCAACCTCCCCCCCCCCCCTTGACTGCGACCTTGCTTGGAGGAGTTTAAATACATCTCAAGTATTAACAACGTCTTATCAGTATTTCCCAAAGCATGAGTGAAACCTTATTAAGATCTGGGAGGGAAATTTTTCAATGGAAAGTTTGCACCTCAAATCCAGGTTTTCCTTAGCTTGGTTGTTGAATGCAAAAGTGTCCCCCATGTCAGAGTTCCTTAGTTTCCTGTAAACCAGATATGGTGATACTTCAATATTATAATCAAAGCCTCTAGGAATACATATCCTTTCACTGTGATTCAATTATCAGAAATCTTTACCGAAAAACTTTATTACTGAATGTTTATTAGAACATTTTTATTTCTATTGCTCTCAAATAAAAAAAACAAATGTATGTACATGATTATGTTAAGCTTCAATTGTTCTTCAGATCAAATGTGAAGCAATCACTTTTTCTATAAATTAAAAAAAGGCTTATTTATCATTTTACTTATAGTGGTGTGGATGCATAAGAAAATTTAAGTTTTTTGATGAAAGGAGAAAAAGATCAAGTGACGATTTGATTTTTAATATGAACCACGTCTTAATATCCATTCGTGCTATTTTCATAGTCATATTAATGAAATAGGTAGAATTCTTAGTGAGAAATGTTCATACACTAGCGTATAGGGAAAGTGGAAACAATTTAGAAAAAATTACCCTCAGTACAGCCAACTAGAATTCGAGCCACAAACCTCTTCGTCACCGGAATACCAAAATAAACGAGCTTGGCGTTTAGTATTTTCTTCAATTAATGAAGGTTAAGATATACCATTTTTTAATCAAATTGTGACCACGTCAGACTTGATAATTTGTATCAATGTTTTATGCCACGTATTAAGTATCAAATATTATCAGACCTTTAACAAGGAAATTATGGTTCATAAAGCAATGAAACCAATATAATTCCGTGATCCTATGAATATTTGTGTATGGACCAAATAAGGACTAAATACGTTCATAAGTTGGCAAGAATATTTAAAGGTTTATACTCCAGTGACATCATGTGTGGTTTTGTATAAGAAACAGGTCTTGACGGGACTGTACTTGTAAATGGTTCCCTTCCCACTCGGTACCAGACTAGTTAGCGCAAAGACAATGGACCCACATTGAATCATACATTTGGAGCTTGAAAGATGTGTATGCTAATAGTGAGATATTTGAGTAGGTGTTTTTATTGTTGGGTTTTTCATAATCTTACTTAACATTAGCTAAGGGCTAGTATCACCTGAAAACATGCGCTGGTTGATTCGGAAATAATGTCACCCACATCAGTAGATACATGTACTAAACGTCAGCCTCGTGTAGTCTGTTTATACCTCTACGCAAATGTAAGTTTTATCTAAAATGAACCCTCCTCATTCTTTCATTATTAGTTTAGTTAAATACGGATATCCTGGAAGAATAGTAAAGCACGGAACAAAAACCCAAGGTCAAGATCAAGAAATCTTTTATACTATCGAAACTTGAAACAACAAAGTATCTAAAAAATTATTTAAAAAGATCCTTAAGGCATCAGTGGTGGGCATGTAGATTAAATGTCAGGCTCATCTGTCATCTCTACATCAGATTATAGAGTAAACTTAACTCACCAACACAAGCTCAGTCCAGCCAAGACTTTGATGCCAAGTTGGGGATATTTTTTAATATTAATTTTGAAAGTCACCCACATCACCAGTACTCTCATGCCGTACGAAGATCGTTTGATCATAAGGACCAAACTAAACATTAAAAATTCTTTCAGGGTAAGCGGAGTGTGCATAAAAGGTTTGATCTAAAATACATTTTATTTTCACTTAAACCCTAGCTGAAAATGGCAAACACAAACCACTGTAATTGACAAAATAGTATTTAACGATAGCCAAATTTAAATAAAACTATTCACTAACAAAAAATTTAAAGCTTAAAGATTATAAAGACTATTGCCAACTTGTTTCTTTGATCAAATACAATCCATATAAATTGTTTTAGAATACTTTGTGTCTAAAATATATGAATAGTACATGTAGATAAAGGTGATAAGTCAAAGAACGACTTTTATATCTCAAACTCCATAAAGACCCCATCAAATACCTTTATTTAAAATCAATTTTAATATGACAGAAACATCTTTTAACCATAATCTAAAGTGCATAAGAAAAACAACATTATTGTCTAATAGATGACAGGACTAGCTCAATTTGAGCTAGAATTGGACCTCGCCCCTTATTTACTCTGTACTCTATGTTTTGATAATATTAAAATTATTTTGTTTCATTAATCGAGTCAAATGACGAACATGTTTAATAAAACCTCGGGGATGAAAATATACACAGATTTTCCCTTAAGATCCCATCTCAGGTCCAATAAATAGGGATTTTAGACACGATTACGCTCAAACCAGAATTCGAATAAAAGGGCAATTTTCGGTATTATTCACTTGACAACAATGAAATTGAGTACAGTAAAATACACTCTCTCCATTGTAGGAGTGGTGGTAGCTGACAGACAGATAGCAGAATATTTTTATTACAGACATTGGTTGAAAGTCACTAATGTTAATCTATGTGGGAATGATTATTATTTTCTTAATAATACTATGTTGACCTCGGTGGTCTAAAGGGATAAAGTTCTCGCCTCAGGATACAATGTTCACGGGTTCAAATCCAGCCAAAGTTAGCGGTTATTCTTGAGCGATAAAAATCCGTGACAAAACTTCCCTCAGAGGAAAAGTAAGGCCATTGGTCCCTTGTCGATTGTGGTACGTAAAAATATCCTGGAACGTATGTGAAAGTACCTTTCTCACGCTCGCTCGTAGAATTTCTGTGCAGAAGGTGGGAAACCCCCACACTTTTTGAATTATACTTAGTATATGTGCGCTCTACCAGATGGTGCGGATAGCACTAACCAGCCGAAAGGTTGAGTGCATGGATTGGAAGCACATAAAACCAAACTTCGGGTTAAAAATTCGCCATCATAGTTAATACCAAATGAAAGAACAAAGAATATAAGTAAAAATATTATTATTATTGTTTTGCTGTTGTGGCAACAAGAGATATTATAATGCATGAAATAATACATGAAAAGTATTATAGTCACACTTGTATCTTCTTATAACTAAATGGCTACTATAAATTAAAAAATAAATACTTTTTTATAACTTATAGAAAAAGCCATCCATACAAAATAATTATTTTCAAAATAATACGTTTTGAGTTTGTAAACACATTTTCATAGACACAGCCGAATAGGTTAGTATGACATCATAAACCGTGCTAATTTCATCCAGTTCCTAATCTTTACAAATATGAAGAGAAGGCAGTCGTTTATAATCTATCGTTGTTAAAGTATTTTCAAATTAACTATAGACGCCAATTTCACCAAAACTGAAACATTCGAAGCATTATTTTCATAAATTTATATTTCAATAATATAAAAATGATTAATATTGTTTGTTGTGAAAGTTTTGACTGCCAAACGTAACAGCGGTTCAACACATGGTCTGACATATCATATGCTTTGGTGAATAATAATGTTAGGCATTTAGGCTCCATCATTTGAAGTCCAGTTTGTGGAAAGATTAGCCAGTACTAACGTACCGTTGCCCAGGAGACGTCCGAATGTACTAATTGTACATCCTTTCCATGGAAACTCTTTCCATATCTTGATGAGATAAGGTGAGGATGATAGTGAGTATGAGGGTGTGGAACCAATAGAAACTCTTAAACCTAACTTTGGCCTAACTAACCAAGCCCTGGTGACCGTTGGGATGATTCCCCTTTGGGGAAAAATACCCAAGGTACAAGCCAAGAGTCTAATCCAGGACCACTAAGCTCGTAGTTAAGTACACTGACCACTACGCCAAGGGGCCGGTTGGTTGGACGGATGAATACATGAGAATATAGCTGGTAGCTTTTCACTATCACTTCTACACTGGAAGGAATATAGTATTTCACAAACTAAAGTTTTAACTTTTGTTGTATTTTCTTAACTATGGTAATTTGGTTGCACTCGTCTAGATTCCACCATTTTCTGGCAAAAAAATAAAATTTCACACTGAGATGAAACGTTTGGTTTGAGCTGTATTATCTGCCCAAGCTAGCGTTGTTATCTGTGGGGTGAGACGCGTTCTTAAGGGGGACAATTTCCTGAAGGTAAAAATTTAAAAATCTTCCAAACTGTAATATTTCTTATGAGACGCTTCAAAACCCCAAAAAGAATTCTCAAATAACTTCCAGGGAATCTAGCGCCAGCTTAAATTTAAACAGTTCATGTTCTTATTCCATTTTGAACTTTTACTTATGTTCTTCGAGTGTTTTAGTTTGAATAAATAATTATTTTTGCATTTTTTCTACGGCATTTCGGCTTGAAAATATTATATAACCTATAGTCTATCAATACCATGGTACACTTGTTTGAGTTAAGTGAGACGTGATCTAATACCATTTTTATGTGTACTTGCACTGGTTGCAGGAGGAGAGTGGGGGGTATTTATAAAATAGAAATTGTTGTGCGGGCGTGGGGGAAACCATCAGGCAGATAGATGGGGTAAGAAGGAACTTTCCTTTAGACCCCAACCAACATATCTTGGTTACGTCACTGCTTAGGGCTAAGCTATATTCTGAAATAGCAAGCCACCATTTAAATATTGCGAAATAAGTGAAAATACTAAAAACAAAAAGGACGTCACATCACAATAAAGTCAACGCGAATCATAATAATATGCCCGCTTCAGTGGCTGCAAGCTATAACACTACCCTTGCAATAGACTAGACTGCCGTGATGGGGAGATCAAGGTTCGATTCTTGGCCGGGTCTACCGAGGCTAGTTTTTCCAAAATGAAGTTCTACGTAAATGCGGATACACTTCCTAGAAATTTAACCTTCCAAATCCCTAAAACTATTAGCGTAATTAGTACAAAAGCGTATTACTCGAACGGGTGGTAAGACGTGATGCTAAAAGAAAAAAAAACATTATCCTATTTATTTGGTGAAGTTAAGGCCGGCGCCTTTTTATGTAATGCATATCATTTTAAAGAGAAACGAATAAATATTTAGGAAAAACATAATAAATATTTAACTTTTGAGATATTTTTTATTCATAGCCCCCTTAAACGATCCATAAGGCGTTCCCCTTAATGAAATCACCTTGATATAAGACTTGAGTTGCAAGATTCTAGAACGACTCCATGCTAGGGTCTTCTAGCCATCGGAGAGTCTTGGTCTATCGCGGCGTTTGTTGGTCGTTAACGAGATGGGTAGCAGTAGCGATGTTCTAGCACGCCTATTTATTACTGTTAACAATGTTAATCTAGTGCAGAGGCTTGGCTGAGCGAGTCAGCCTACTTGAAACGATTAACGTCAATCAAAACCGACAACAATCCACAGGCCTCAAACACGTATTCAGTGACAGCCCAGTAGACACAGATGCTGTATGTAACATATTAGGTCAAGGTCGCTCACACTAGAAAGAGCAAAAGTATGAAAACATTTCTGGTTCAAAACCTTTAATGGATAAATTTAATGATTTTGGCCACGTGAAATGTCATACTCTTAATTTTCTTGCAACTCTTCTTAATACCCTTCCGGTCTTTCCAGTTTTAATTACTCTACAGCTTGATTCACAAGTTCGCATAAAATAGAAAATAGAATCTGCCTCAGGCAGAGCAGACGAAGTAGAGATGAGTTGAACTTTAGCGGAACAGCTCGCGCCGATGAGGTGGAAATCTTGTGATTGGCTTAGAGGTCGTAACATGACCACGTTTCTGTTCTGCACTAGTTTTTCTGCGAACGTGTGAATTCACAGTAACCGCGTTAATATTAGGAATGTGTTTTATTATTATTTTTCTCGTCACCACCCATTCGGGTTGTACACATATTAAATAATTACGCTAATTTGTTAGGAATTAGTTAGGTTACATTTAAAGGAAGTGTACCCAGATCTGCGTGGAGGGAGAGTGGAAAACCATTTATAAAAAGTTTCTTCAATACACCTGACCAGGAGTCGCACCCCGATACCCACATTTTCGACAGTCAAGTCTATTGAGAGAGTGACGCCTTAGAACACTCGGCCAGCGATGCGGGTATGAAAAAGGTATATTTAAAGAATAACTACATGCATTTTCCTGGAGGTAGTGTGGGCAGCCATTAAGAATAAACTTCATTACACCCTCCTGAGATTTGATCCTCGGCCTTCCCAGATGATTCTGACATTTAGTCCACGCTCCCACCGATGTGAGTTGAAGACTGTGATAGTGAAAGCAATAAGAAAACTAAACCAATCTTACAATTCCTTGTGAACTCTTTCTAGAACCACCACTTGATGTTGGCAGTACGATCATAACGGTGCACACGTGTCACGGCAATAAACTGTCTGGTGTAGTTATAGCTTATTTTGAAAACACCTCAAGAAACATAACGAAAGGAAACAGTTTTCTTACTTAAAAAAAAAAGGAAACGAGGGTATTGCTCTCTAAGTTTTATCCTCCCCCGTTTTTAACCAAAGTACTGTTCATATATAAAAAGAAAACACAAGACTATATATCTTGTTTTCTGTTAAGGAAACGTTCAATGGTTCATGTTAAATGGGCCCCAACCTAAAAAACATAATATTTTTTTCAACCAAAACACTGTTCGACTAATGAAACTAGCAGAATTTACAATGGAATCCCATGACCTCCACCCATCGCGAAATCAGATCAATAAGGCGATATATCTTCCACAAATACTTAAACTTTCGAATGGTTTTTCTTGCGGGACCCTACCTACCCTCCTCTTGCTTTCGAAAAAAGTAAAGCAGTGTGAAGCTCTAACAGAGCAAAGTCTGTAGAGAGAAAACTGATTCTGTTCTTGAGTTTTAGACGGCACACTTTCGACACAAAGATTATATTTAAAAAAAAAAAGTAAAAGAAAATCAATTTAGTAAAACTTCTTTCCAAGTCGTGTCACCATTCTAGTCCAAAACAATTTAAAGCTGTAGATTTCATTTCTTTCTTTTACTAGAAACGTAATGAGTTCAGTTTAAAAACATTACACTTTTTCAGTCCAACGCTTCTACAAAATTGGTATTCGATAAGACAGATCTAGAATAGTGAAATCATCGGTAACGAAACTGATGAAATGAAGTTAAACAATTATTACCAACCTTTTAAAGTTAAGATTAAAACAACTAAATGAATTAAATGAACATCATCGAGCAATATCATTTATCAACAAAATATATAACATACATTACTAAATGGTACGGTGCAACGCAAACAGTTTCTCGCTCCGTTACCTAAAAATAGAGATGCATACAATTTACAAAAAACAATCATCAATAATCCTAAAGGGTTATTTTGTGACCCTATTAAAAATGACTTATTTTTTATTGATTATTTTTGGCACCGCTTCTTACTACCCGTTTGGGTTGTACGCTCATGTACAGTACTAATTGCGCTAGTGGTTTTAGGGATTAATGAGGTCATATTTACAGGAAGTTTACCCACATTTTCGTGGAGGGAGAGTGGAAAACCACCCTAAGTACACCCGATCGAGATTAGAATCTCCATCTCCCCGTCATCAGCAGTCTATGTCTCCTGCGAGAGTAGCACGTTAGACCCTGAGGCCACCGAAGCGGATGACTTTATTTGTTTTAGATAAGCTTGATCTATGTAGTTTACAATTATATATATAGGGTAACTCGAGGAGAGATGGCGCGGGAGGAGAGATGGCGCACCCCTCGGGTTCAAGGTCAATGGGTCCCACAGGGCACAGGTGGTCAGTCGTAAGCGTGCAGTGGAGCTTATTGTGTGGAGAAAGTTTCGTTCGTTGTTCGTGTTAACGTGTCTCGCTTTATTCATATTTCTTTGCGTCATATGATAATGGTAAGTAGCTGAATTTTCAATTTGCACTATGTATTTTTCAGTTAGTATAGTTCTCTGTGAAATAACCAGCAATCCATAGTCTATGAGTGATGTAGGTTGGGTGGACATGTGATGTACTGTTGTCCGGCGCATCCACCATATTCTATCGAATAATGGCGGGGTGTACCATCTCTCCTACCCATTTAGGAGAGATGGCTCAGTGGTTGGTTAGGAGAGATGGCACACCCAATATGCATAAAGTCATAACTGAGCAGGTATAGGCCTACATGGATCCCTAAAATAGAGCCAGTGAAATGTAAATATTCAGATGGTTTTGTAATAACCTGAGGATTTTGTGCTTATGTTCAGATCTGATAAATATGCCTAACATCTATAAGAGGAAAACCACCCGTGCTTCCTGGTCAGAAGAGGACCTGAGAAGAGCTGCTGAGGCTGTGTCAATTGAAAAACTCTCTTTGCGGCAGGCAAGTAAACAGTTCAATATACCATTGACAACTTTAAGAAACAGAATAAAAAAACAGACTTTTACTAAGCAAAATCTTGGGCCATCTTCACAGCTTGGAAATGATGCAGAAAAGAAGCTCGTAAGCCACATAAAAAAGCTTCAGGGGTTGGTTTTGCACCTACTAGAAAAGATGTGCGTACACTGGCTTATGATTTGGCAGAATTTTTAAAAATACAACACACTTTCAACAAAGACAGTAGGATGGCAGGTGACGTTTGGTTGGCTTCTTTTATGCGTCGCAACCCGAGCTTTCTGTGAGAAAAGCTGAAGGTATCAGTAGAGCAAGGACAGAAGGTATGAACAGAGAAGAAGTTAAACATTACTTTGATCTTTTGACAACAATTATGGCTGAGCACAATCTAATGGATAAACCGGGAAACATTTGGAATGCAGATGAAATTGGGACCCAGCTAAATAATGAGCCTGGCCAGGTTATTGCCGCAAAAGGCAGCAAGGATGTTCATGTGGTAACATCAGCCGAGAAAGGGGAAACAATTACGGTGTTGGCCTGCTGCAGTGCAGAGGGGCAATTTTTGCCCCCCCTACTACGTGTTTAAAGGCACCTATCAAAAGCCTCAGTATGGAAAGGGTGCACCACCTGGCACACAGATAAAAATGAGGAAAGAAAATGGCTATATTGATACGAATTTATTCATTGACTGGCTCACAAGTCATTTTATTCCTCGTAAGCCAAGAGGAAAAAATTTGTTAATTTTAGATGGTCATTCTGCCCACATGAACTCTGCACAGTTACTTCAAATTGCACATGACAATGAAATTGTAATTTTGTGTCTTCCTAGCCACACAACGCACTACCTGCAGCCTTTGGACCGAGTAGTCTTCAAACCTTTTAAAACTTATTTCAAAGATGCTTGTGCAAAGATGGTGAGACTAAGAAACAAGGTTACAAGAGATGATTATGGCGAGTTGTTAAATTCGGCTTGGAGTCGCTGTGCCACCTCTCAAATGGGAATCACTGCCTTCCGAGCAACAGGAATATATCCTTTGGACATGAACGCTATCCCAGAACATGCTTATCTGCTGTCCTGCGACCAAACACCTGATAATCCGGACATATTTGTGTCCCTGTTAACCGTAACACCGACTTTACCAAACCCAGGTAATCCTTCTGCCGGTGCTTTTGCTTCCTCCAGTAACGCACTCACCTTAAACCAACCATTACTTACACCAACTAGCACTGCAATTGCTTCTACATCCAGTAGCACACTCCCCTTAAACCTAATGAATCAATCCCATTGACCCCAAATAAAGTTCTGATGGAAATATCACCAATTCCTAAATCTCTAAGACCTTCGACTTCCAAGAGAAAACAGTTTGCTGCAAATGTAACTGACCCCAGTTACATCGAGGATAGAAGGAAGAAGAAGTAGCTAATAAGAAGAAAGATCTTTTGCTAACAGAATTAGGCAAAATAATTAAAAAAGAAAAAATTGAAGAGAGAAGTAAACCTAAAAAGCTTAGTGTGTGTAGGCTTAGAGAAACTGAACAATTAAAATGTAGGCCCCCTAGGCCTAAACCACGGCAGGGAGCTAAAAAGCATCTAAAATATGACTCATCCTCTTCATCTGAAGACCACAATGAACCCGTGCTGTTATCAGATGATGATAATAGTGAAGACTACAACGAAGATGAGTGTGTTGAATGTTTCGAGCTTTACTCCGAGACAAAATCTCAATCAGACTGGATTAGGTGCACTAACTGCTCGAGATGGATCCACGAGAGCTACTCCATCTATAAACAAATGTGTGCTTTGTGTGGTAGATTGCGAAATAAGAGGCAGGCTACAAATGCATCCACTTAAAAATGCTATGCCTGCCTCTTGTTAGATTAATTGTGTTTCTTATTTTATAAGCAATTAGATTTATAAACGTAGGCTATTGTTTCATTATTCTCTTAGGTTTTGATATGAAGTGTTTCTGCTGTTTTTCTGGAAAGTAATTTTAATTTTAAAATACATTTTGACAATTATTCTTGATGATATTATATTATAACGGTGCAGTAGATTAAAAACCAACAATACGGCATCTCTTCTTTGTACAACATTTTTTTAGCATTCAATTTCATAGTACCATCTCTCCTACCCTTCTGTGCCATCTCTCCTACCCTGTTAGGAGAGATGGCACAAATGTATACTTAGGATATTTTCCTCACCATGTTATAATAAACATTTTTTTGCTCTAGTTTAGTGTTCATGTTGGTTACAGACATCCTAACTAACTTATATTTGTATTGAGTGCCAACTTATTAATAAATAATAATTTTTTATGAATTTTTCTTGAATTGTGTGCCAACTCTCCTCGAGTTACCCTATATAAAACTTCTGTAATAATTTATAAATGTGACATTTCGCTTTTAACATTGTTGAAAGAGAACTAATTTTGACTTTTCATACAATTTAATAAAATAAGGTTTTTAATCCCGTAGGGGAATATTTATTGATACTTTTAAGATAAAGCTAAGCTTTATCTTTATCTATATTTTAAACTAAAAAACTCTCCTTCATTATCGTAGGACTTCTGAACATCTTCAACGTGTTCTAGCGCTACGGTAGTCAGTCAGCCCCCTTAAGTTAACAAATATTTTTTTACACGTGATTAGTTTAGTTTAAAGCAGCAGCTCTCTTGCCCTAGCCAAAGGATATTCCCAATAGATTTTGTTACTCATGAAGTTGTGCTTCATCTTAAATAACATGACCCTTAGATGCCATGGGTGACGGTTAATTAAATAAACTAGTTATTATTATTATTATTAACTGTTCGACTATGGTGCACTTACGCCTACTTCAAAGGCTTGAGTGTTGGTTGTTCATCCATCCACCCCTCCACTGGGATTTTCACTTTTTATTATGTTTATTTCTGAATTTAGGGATTGAGAATGCTTTGATCAGTGGAGCTTGTCGGTTTTGTTGCCTTGCATGCTTGCAACAACCACTTTGACACAACTTGTGGAGCCCTCCGTCATCGTTTCTTCCACCATCTCACTTCAAAATACTGACATACAACCCCCTAGATCAGGGGTCTTCAACCCACAGCCAGCGGGCCACCTGTGGCCCACGGTAACATCTTTTGCGGCCCACTGGCTCATAAAAACTATATAATTATTTCAAGAGAAAAAATTACAAATACAGATATATATTTTACATAATCAACTAATGAAATAAATACCTATTTTATTTACGTATTTTACGTTATTTTATAAATTATTTTTGCTTTTATGCCAGAAGAAAAGTATTGCGTTATGTCTTTTGACCGGCAAATGACAACTCAAGTAGGCAAGACAAATCGTGTTACCTCCAGCTATGACAAATCTGAAAGTAGAAAGAACAACAGAGAGCATACTTCAATCTTATACTTAAATCTGGATAAAGCTGGCTTCATTTGGTGGTTCTCATTGGGTGATTATTAAGAAACATTAAAGTTTGGATGATTAGCAATGACAGTAAAAATTGTACTCACATGTAATATCTTTCTCATTACTTGACGTATCAAGCCTGTTTCAAGCCAGCCAGACACTCTCAAAGATAGATGTGACAGACGTAATAAGAGTTCCTGCTACGAGATGACAAGATCAATAAAAGTGTATAATCAATATTATTAATTAATACATTAATTAAAGATTTCTTCATAAAATGGTAATACTTTAATAATAGAACTACACTTTAATAAATACTAAATGTAAATACTATTCTCATAGCCTTGAAAGTTTATATTTGTTTTATTTTTTAGCACCATGTTTTAGTAACCATTGAAGTTGTATATGTAGCCCTGCTAATTACAATAATGTGTTAGGGATTAGGAAGGTTTAATATAGAGGAAGTGCACCCACATTTTCTCGGAGAAATAAAGTGGAAAACCGTTTCCATCCTCAATGTACCCGACCGGGATTGAACCCCGATCACGAAAACAGGGTGTTATACGACGCGGCCACCGAAGCGGTTTATTAAAAGATATTGTAAGGCAGGTTTTCCAAAAGGAGTCGATTAGGCTTCATTGGGCGTCAATAAGAAACTTTTGTATAACTACTAATATTTTGTATCCATTTATATATTATTATATCTATCTAGTCAGGTGATTATTTATCCATCTATATATTTAGCTTATTATCTATCTATCTATCTATCTATCTACCTATCTATCTATCAGTCCACACATCGTCAGAGAGGATTTTATTAAAGTATTCTATCGTTCTTATTGATTGAACTATAAGTTAATACCCGCCTCTGTGGCGTAGTTGGCTAACGCGCTAGTCGTGTTGAGCTCGGCTGCCGAGACGGGGAGATCGAGGTTCGAATCTCGGTCGGGTGAACTGAGGGTGGTTTTTCCTAAATGGTTTTCCACTCTCCCTCCACGCAAATGCGGGTTCACTTCCTCTAAATTCAACCTTCCAATTCCTAACCATTAGCGTAATTAGTACTTAAGCGTATAACCCGAACGGGTAGTAAGACGCGGTGCTAAATATTATTATATTATTATAAGTTAATAAATAAAAGTTAATCATTTAGTCACGTTTCTTGGTTAGGCATGATTTAATTTAAATAAGTTATATGGGCATTTAAGACAATTTTATAATCTCATCATTGAGTTGATGTACTTACAGTATGGGAAATTATGATTGAATGAACCCATTGACAAGACTAGCGTTTATTTAGAACAATATTAATACTAAACATCTTGAGTGTTTTGTAAGATATTACTGATTGCTCTACTTTATACTGTCATGTGAAACTGTACGACTCGCATCGGTGGTCACATGGTCTAGCGCGTCACTTTTGCACTAGACTGGATTGCCGGTGATGGAGAGTTTCAAATCCCGGCTGGATGCACTAAGGATTTTTCCTATTGGTTTCCCACTCTCGCCCCATGAAAATACTAGTGCATTACGTCAAAAATTATGCCTTCCTCATATCTACCTTATTTGTGTAAATATGCGGATACCCCGAACGGGTAGTAAGGAATAATGCCAAAATAATAAACTGTCTTAGGAAGTCGTGTATTAAGAGTGCAGCCGAGAGTTTATATTTTTAATGGCCTACATATTTGGCTGGGCTATTTTCAGATACCTACCAGGCCACAATCGAAATGAGACCGACGGATTTACTTCCCCTCCGAAGTTTTGCTACGGATTTTTATCGCTCAATAAAAATTCCGCTGTTCTCGGTTGTGTTTGAACCCACCCACAAACATCTGATCCTGAGGCGAGTACTTTGCCCCAAGGCTACCGAGGTCGACTAGTCAAAATAGAATTATGGCAAAAGTATCCGACGGTTATGATGGCAATACGACACGAAACAAGCCATTAAGAAATCGCATGCATGGATTATTTAAATCTTGTTAACAAGTGAACTCTATCTTTAGCACAGTTTAAAACATCTGACAGCTTCTGCGCAAAACAATAATTTGTTTGCTTTACATTTAGTTGATTTACTGCAGTAACAGAGTCAAAAAAATAATTTTATTACCTAGTAACACCACTTTGCGGTAGATCATACAAAAAACTACATGAATTAAGTATCCTTCTGAACATGAAGTTATTTTCTCTTAAAGTAAAAATCAGTTAACAATATCTCACCGTCTGAGATACAAAACTTGAACTGTGGGTTTGCTTTTTAGCTTCGATTTCAGAATATATTTTATTTCATATGTATTAAATAAATGTTATTAACGTGTATAGTATTAATATGCAGCGTTATGGAATAAACTATGTCCAAACGCATTTGAGCATAACATTTGTATGATAAACACCGCAAATGCTATGCATATAATAAAGCCTGCGATCATGTATACCCTACACTTGTTTCTTATCTGACATAATTCTGGTTTTGATAAATTCCATCCCGTCTGAATTTGTCGAAGTAAATTCCATATCATTATTTATAAGATTTGATGTAAATTCCATCCCATCATTATAAGGGTGCTACTGCATCTCTACCTAAGCTTCCCTTTGATAAAGAATAATGAATAAAATAAATGATAACAAATGAAACATAATAATAAAAACAATTAGGTTACATTTCAAACATTTATTTCAACATGACCACATTTTTCGACTTAAGTATAGAGGTCAAATCTACAACAAACTATAATTTCAAATCAAAGTACAGAAAGTATTCATTTTCTTGTATATATAATTAGTTGATGACTGAGTGATTCTTCGTCATGAGTTGTTTATATGAACTTCAACTTTCGGAATAGGTAATATTTTAACTTTACAACCATTAACATTTCCAGCCTATGGCCCAGGTCAGTTTTTTTATTAAAGCCATATATTTTCAACTACCAGTTTGCTAGGGTTGTCATAGCTTCATATGCCCTATAATCTAACTTAGGACTAGCACCGGCACAACATCCAGTTCCCCGCCGTTAATTCATCACCGTTAAAGGGTAAACACACATTTCACCAATAATAAATGGGGGGCGGGGGCGGAGGAGAGGGAAATAATAATCAAAAGGTAGGTCTAAAAAAAAATTGGTAAAATATCGGAATATGTTCTAACTAAAAAGCTATTACACGTTTTAGACCTACGGTATTACGTTAGATTGAAATTGAAATACTTTTAAAAACCAATTTAATACGGGACGGTACCCAATTCAGTGGCCTAATGGTTTTAAGGCGTCACTCTTGTGTTAGACTAGGCTGCCGATGACAGGGAGATCAGGGTTCTAATCCCAGTCTGGTGTACTGAGGATGGTTTTACCAAAATTGTTTTCAACTCTCCCTTCCCCCACAAACGTGGGTACATTTACTCATACCTAACTCATTAGCGTAATTAGTACATACGCGCATAACGTGAAAAGGTAGTAAAATGCAGTGCGAAAAAAAAAGCATTATAAACATAAATGGCTTTTAGAGTTGGACCACGACCATTATTGTAACACATGTGTTAAGTAGGATTTACTGTCGCCAGACGTTACTGGCGTGCCAACATGACAGCGTAAACCTCTATATGCATTCAAATTAAAGGTTTGCACGACGCATGTTCTGCTTGCACACATATTCGAATGTTCGAATAGTTTGGTGCCAATAGTTAATTGTCGTGACAGCTGGACGTGCGCACTAGTTAACTTGTACGTGTAAACCTCCATTGGTGTGCCAGTCACAGCTTGCAGAGAACAGAGAAGAGTTATGTATACATGTGGTGAAGTCTGGCCAGCAAGTAAATCTTTGCACGATATTCACAAATGTGTGTAAACCTTTGTTTGCATGATAGTTGGACTGGCATAGCTACTGGCGCCAGCTAAACATGCGAGTGTATGCGGGCATTCGGGACATATTTCCACGAGCGATTTTAGCAAAGCGTCTGCCACGCTGCAAATACTCCTCCCTTTTTTTTTTTCTAAAAACCTAACAATAAAAGGGAATACTAGGACGAACTACTTGCTCTTGTTTTAATGTATAAGACCAGTAGCACCTTTTTCTCACCAATAAACAACTCCGCAGGGTCTAAGACGCTACTATCACAGTAGTCTAGACTGCCGATGACGAGGATATCGAGTTTCAAATCTCGGTCGGGTGTACCGAAGAGGTTTTTTTTTAAATGGTTTTCCACTCTCCCTTCACGCAAATTCAGGTACACTTCATCAAAATATAGCCTTTCCTCAACCCTAAAACCATTAGCGTAATATGTACATAGGCGTTAAAACCGAACAGGTATTAAGCCGTAGTGCTAAAAAAAACTCCATATCCTCAACTATCAGGAGGTTCTTTGCAGTATATTATCTAGTAATTATATATATATATAATATATATATATATATAGAGCCACATGGCTCACTCACTCCCTCACTGACATTAATGTTTACCCACTTCCAGATGAGCTAGAAACTTGAAATTTGGCAAACTTATAGCGTCTAGCCTGTAACCGACGGATAAATTCCTAAAAGTTAAACAATTTAATTTCTAACCCCCGGAAAAAATTCAAAATGGCGGAGCAACTTAAAGTCGGTGCGGACCTTTCTTTGGAGATCTTTTGTGGCTAAACAGTATGACCTCTCAAAGAACGGATTGCACCAGCAGCTACGGATTTGTAGAGATCCGCAAGTTTGGTCCTAACAATACTTTTTGTCGTATCTCCATCGGTTATACCTTAGATAGAGCTAGTTTTTTTGATTTTAGGTAAATTTTGCACATTTTCCACATTTTTTAAATTTTCTGACACACTTATATGAGAGATAGAATAATAAAATTTGGCAGGCATATTGGCACATCCAATTTCCATAAGCGTGCCAAATTTGATGATTCTAGCTGCCCTATAAGTATGGGGAAACTAAAATAATTTGTGAAAAATACAATAAAATACCGGTAACTTTCAGTTGTTACGTTCAAAACAACGCTGGAATTACATTAGTTTACATCCACTTGCAAAGAAAACTCAGCGGGGGTTTGGGGGCGGAGCCCCCAGCGATCAAAGCGAGTATATAACTCTAGACTCATCAGCCTAGCACAACAACACGTGGCTCTTTTTCAAAAGAGTCGCGCGCGTTTCTGCCACCCGTGGAAACATAACAATTGATAACACTGTATCAAGACACCGGCCTCGCTTCAAGAAATCTCGCGACTAGTCGCGAGAACAGACGACCGTGTGCGACAACCGCACTGTTAGAATGTTGTCACACGAATAAGATAATGATTACTGACCGAAAGAAGCGAAGTTCTGTTTCAAATTTACCATTTAGCATTTGGTATATCCGTATGTCTGAAACTTTGTTCCATTATAACTGTCAAATGTGGGGACTAAATTTAACTATATTTGGCAGAGAAATGCTTTGAACTTAGGATAAACACCTTAAGTACATGTTTATTTGATCTGGTTATCCGTTCAAATATGGTAGCCGTTTATTTGGTAATCTCAAGTTATTTGAATTTAAAATGTTAAGCATTCGATTGAATACTTAAGAAAGTTTTTTTTTAATTTTGATATTTATTGTGAGACTGACGTCTTTAAACGCTTGAACAACATTTATTATCTATGAACACAATGTAACAATGAATATAATATTTATTTGTCTTCTGTCCTACTTGATCACCACACAGGCTTTTTTCTCCCCTTTATCTAAAAATAAAGACCTTTAGTTAAAACGCATCAGGTTTTTTAAACGAAATAATATACATTGTTGCAGAAACATGATGGAAAAACCCTCATATTCCACCAAGGAGCATAAATAAAATAATATACACTTTTACAGAGACATATTGAGAAAAACGCATTATTCACCAATTTAATTTACCAAAGATCATTAAAACCAACTCCCAATTTCAGAGACCCCAATTTAAAAAAATATTTGCCAATATCTCGGAAACTATTAGTTTTATAAAAATAAATTTCAAAGAAAGGTTTTTTTATTTTTAATAGTACTACAACTCTATCGATAAATTTCTTCATATCTCAAATAGTTTCGGATATATGATCAAAAGTGGAAATTTTCTTTAGTGTAATGCACCCTCAAAGTCATTTTCATGGGAAAATGATAGTTTATATTTTGTTCGTAATTTTAAGTAGTGCCTAGATACGATTTTAATCAAAATCATTAGAGTGGATTTTGAAAAAATCAATTTTCATCTCTTTATGCCCTTCAGTAAAATATCCCAAATTTTTATGGTTAGGTATCTAATTACATCTCATATATCAATATATCTCATTGTGAAAACCCCATATATCAAGTTTTAGCCCGATCGGTAAAAGAGGTTCAGCTCTAGACATGATATAAACACACAGACAGACGGTATCGCAAAAACCAAATGTTTTGTTTCAGTAAGTCATGAAATGTCAAGGTTCAAAAATAAAAATTCAAATTCGATTTTATGATATAAACAGAGTTTAAGTAGGCCTATCTTACTAACTATGACATATTTAAACATATTATCGTTTTTAAAACAACCAACAAATAGTATTTTCCCACTAACTTGTGGTTGGATGACAAATATAAATTAATTGTGGATTTAGTCAGATATGTCAGCATAAAATAGTATACTTTAATTTGTTTGTATCCAAAACATTTTTTTAACCCAAACACATTTAGATGATAGTTTGAAAACTAAAAATAGTGTCAAGATGCGTCCACACCACAGCAACATTGCTGGTAACATAGGTTGGCAACATTTTTCTTCAACAAGGTGTCCACACCATATCAACATTGTTGTCAGGACATAATTGAGTACAGGTTGCTTGCATCTGCGGCAATTGTAACTTTAGTGTGCATATTGCTAAAACTGTGTTGTTAAACACGTAATTTTTTTTACTTCAACTATTTCGGTACTGAACGCTTCTACAATACATGGCCATGCGTCATGTTTCTTATTTTTATTTTTATAGTCCTCACATTTATCATACCATTAAAATGGCCAATATTTGTATATTTCTATTAAAGTATTTATATTTTCACGACTCCATTCCATATTGAAAATAAAGTAGTAATAAAAAATGGAGTACACAGTACCAAATTCACAATGCGTGAAAGAACACAACCTTCTCAGGTGGGGCCTCCATGCAAACTAAATGCTGATTACTACGTTTAAAACAATGTTGCTCCAATGTAGATGCGCCCCAACAATGCTGCCAACATTATTTAACAACATTTATTTGATGTTTATCGCTCAATGACGGGAAACTGTCAACATCTTGCCAACGTGAATGTTGTCAACATTTAGAGCTCACGTTTTTGTTGACAACATGTTGCTGCTGTGTGGACGTACCTTTATGCAATAGCAACGAAAAACTTGTCTTCAACTTCGGCTTCGAATTTTCTTATCATGTTTCAAGCGTCGCTTGGACTTCGTTTTGCATTTAAAAAGCAAACTTCGCACACGCTTAGTTAAAACTTGTATAGCCCAGATGGATGTGGGGCGGGGTACGGGTGGGGGGGAATAAGTGTACTCCCTTTATATACATCATATGAACCACTTCAGTGGCTACACGGTCAAAGACTCTACTCTCACAATAGACTAAAATGTCAAAGACGGGGAGCTCCGGGCTCGATCCCGGTCAGGTGTAGGCTATGAGTAGTTTTTCTATGTGGTTTTCCACTCTCCCTCCACACAAATGCGGGTACACTTCCTTCCTAATCTCTAACACATTAGTGTGATTATTACCTAGGCGTATAACCCTAACACCTATGACGCGGTGATAAAATAAATAAAAATTTTGCACCACTGGCCGAAGAAATATGGAGTAACCCATAAACTTAATATATCCCTACAAACAATTATTAATAAACAATTACTTTCAATACTTAAATAAAAATTGTATTTTTTGTTTGTAGAATCTTTTAAATTTTACCGCAAAAAAAGTTTACTAAGCTCCCAAAAATGTATTCTGAAATATGCAAGCACACGCACTTTAACAAAACAACTTAGCAATATATATAGCTATAATATATTTATAATTTTTTTAGTCAAATAAATGTATAGTAAAATGTAATCATGATCTGTTTAAATAAATATTTTCATTTGAATCATCAGATATTTCACACCTGCCACTTAGGGTTTCCCTTTAATTTTCCATTAGAATACTGTGAGGGCCAAAATGTCTATGAGCGCGGGCTGTCAGTTGGACCGCACTGGTCAGATGTTATACTGGCCGTGAATGACGTTGAGATCGGGGTTCAAATCTCGGTCGAGTGTACAGATTGTGGTTTTCCCTAAAGGTCCTCCCACTTTCCTTCCATGCAAATGCTAATAGTTTACTTCTAAAATGCTTCCTTCCTCAGCCCTAACCCATTAGATTAATTATTATATATGCGTATAACACGAACGGGGGGTGAGACGCGGTGATAAAAAAAATATATACATCATATGTAATAATATGTTTTTTAGCACCAGGTCTTACTACCCGTTTGGATTATACGCTTATTTATTAGTGACGCTAATGTGCTAGGGATGAGGAAGGTTAATTTTAGATGAATTGTACCATAATTTTCACTGAGTGAAAGTGGAAAACCATTTAGGTAAAACCACCCTCAGTACATTCAGTCTACCGAGATTCACATCATTATCTCCCTGCCGTCAGCAGCCTAGTATATTGCGAGAGTCACACCTTAGATCATACGGCCACCAAATCAGGTAAATGTAATATGTTAATATAATATAAATAATTATAATTTTCCATTTTCCATTTGTATAATTAACGCAACAAGTAACTATACTAATACTGGAAACTTGTTGACAACATTATTAAAGCTTTTAAAGCTATAAACATACGGTATTCATGTTTAGAAGCTTATCTTTAGATGAGAATTATTGATCAAAGTTCATATTTCATTTCATCGGAGTGTATTACTATCAAGTCATGATGTAAGAATTAATTTTAAACTATGTCAGTATTTTTTCATAAAAATAATTCAATAATTAAAAAACTTTGTATTAATATGAATTTGTACTATTTGAAGCATAACTTATTTCCTTTCAAGAATAGTGTCAGATATCCACTACACCTCATAACATTCTGTCTCTATCTTGAGCTAGTTATATCCAGTCCACCTCATCACACCCTCTCTCTTTCAGGTACATTCTAATGTTATCCTACCACTTGCGTCTAGGTCTTCTAAACGGTCGCTTCTCATTAGGTTCACAAATCAATAACTGGGTCATGGTTTTAGATTCTTCCATTTGCAATGAATGTCCTGTCCACGAAAATCTGGAGATTTGACTACCCTAACAATTTTAATTAAGTGTAAATAGCCGAAGCTATATTAATGGTAGTTGGTTCAGTTAGATATCATTCTGAAAATTGAAAAATGACACCTGGACACGGGAATCGAATAATTGTACAACTTGGCAATAGCCACTACCGAGTCGCCGATGGCTGCGTTATCCGATGGCTTGTGATATTAAAAATCACATAATTGTAGCTGACGATTTCTGCTTTGTCCATCATAGACTCTGCCTTAAAATATGAGTGAAGAATGACCATGGGCACGGGACGAATCCTGGATAGCTCAGTGGTTAGAGCATTGGCGTACTAAGCCAAAGGTCCCGGGTTCGATTCCCGTGTCCAGGTGTCATTTTTCAATTTTCAGAATGATACCCTAACAATGTTTGGTGAGTGGTACAGTGCATGTAGTTCATAAATATGTAATCTCCTCCACTCTCCATTATCTTCATCCAATTTTGAAGCAAATATTTTCTTAAGAAATTTGTTTTCGAACACTATAAATTTCATCTCATCATGTAAGTCAAGAGACCATGTTTCACAACCTTAGAAAACAGCTGGTAAAATTGTTGTCTTATATTTTCTGAGATTTACATTCCTTGACAACAGGTGAGATGTCAAAAACTTACTGACACAATACTCGCATACACCTCCCGACTCTCTTATTTTCCCAATTTACAATCTAATATTGTTATTGCTCGTTAAAATGGTTCCTAGATAGATGCTCGCAGTAATCTCTAAATTATCGTCCTCAGTGTGTGTTCTCTATGTGATCATGCACTTAGTATTTTAAGCGTTAACTCGTTAACTTTTAAAATTATTTCCCCCAGTACTCTTCAGTAAAATGTCCTTCATTTCTTGCAACAGCTTCCTTACTATTACCTAACAAGCCTGAATAATAGTCGTATCCTAAAAGCTCTGTTGTAACGTTAAAGATATGAACGTAAGAACTCGACCCGAAGGTCGGTTGGATCCGCAACAGTTCCACCATCAGATGTAAGACCTAGGCAGCACTGAAGAGGCGTACTAGGGAAATGAGGAGTGAGGTAGTTTCCCGTTGCTTTCCTCACCAAGCCAGAAGGTACTATTGCAGTTGTCTGCCAAGCCAAGCGGAATGCACACACCAAATGACCCTACAAGCGACACCTTCACTCCATTCATCAAAGGGACTGGCTGTATATTGAATGTTATTAATAAAATAGTTCACACATACATACGTTTAGTGTCACATATAAAGTATATATTTAAATTGAATGTTTAGTTAAACTTTAATTTGAAGTAAATCCAAGCTTTTATAATTTAGATGAATTATTTCATTTTAGTAGTGAGGTGTGCTTATTTTGGCCAACGTTTTAAAAATCTTTGGTGTCAGTGGCTGGCAAAGTTTTCACTGACTCCCCATATATAGTCCATGTGTGGTGGTAAGTCTGTCTTGTCACTGACTGCCCATATATAGTCCATGTGTGGTGGTAAGTCTGTATTGTCACTGACTAATCATAGTCCATGTGTGGTGGTAAGTCTGTCATGTCACTGACTCCCCATATATAGTCCATGTGTGATGGTAAGTCTGTTTTGTCACTGACTACTCATAGTCCATGTGTGGTGGTAAGTCTGTCTTGTCACTGACTGCCCATATATAGTCCATGTGTGGTGGTAAGTCTGTATTGTCACTGACTAATCATAGTCCATGTGTGGTGGTAAGTCTGTCTTGTCACTGACTCCCCATATATAGTCCATGTGTGGTGGTAAGTCTGTTTTGTCACTGACTACTCATAGTCCATGTGTGGTGGTAATCCTGTCTTGTCACTGACTACTCAGAGTCCATGTGTGGTGGTAAGTCTGTTTTGTCACTGACTAATTATAGTCCATGTGTGGTGGTAATCCTGTCTGGTCACTGACTACTCATAGTCCATGTGTGGTGGTAAGTCTGTCTTGTCACTGACTACTCATAGTCCATGTGTGGTGGTAAGTCTGTCTTGTCACTGACTAATCATAGTCCATGTGTGGTGGTAAGTCTGTCTTGTCACTGACTAATCATAGTCCATGTGTGATGGTAAGCCTGTCCTGTCAATGACTGAAGGGATCACTTTCTTTAGTTGCTAAGGAAATATAGAAAATAGAAATTTTGGCTAAATGATAAACTCGTTTTAATGTGAGTTCTCATTCAGTTAAATGATAAATAAATGGTCTGGGGTCTGTATGTTAGGTTTAACCTATACATGTATTGTGCTAGGCAGTAGGCTACCATTAGAACTCACAATAACTAAAAACAATCATATTAAACATTTTTAAAAATCTTGAATTTGAAATTTTTAAGAATCATCTAACTTCGAATCTCCTCATTGACTCAAGGGATTTGAGGTTCAAAGAAACTAACGACAGATTACTAGTATTTATTCATGATTGTGTTGAGTCTATTACCATTTACAAATTTGGTGAATTTTCTCCTCTTAAGTCGCGATATTCTGAAGAATATCAACTGACAATAACAATGAAGAGATGCTGAGCGACTGGTCAGTCCTTTGATTGCCCACTCTCCTAGTACTTTCACTTCATTGATCGTCCAGTAATGTTGATGAACAGGTTTCAGACAGTAGCAGTAAATTGGTATACAGTAAAATCTCGATTATTCGGGAACGGGTAAATCCATTTCACTGTTTATCCGTGAGTCTGGATGCGATTTGTTTTTTATTTCATTTATTTGGCTAGATTTGAACTAGGTTTAGGAGCAAATTTCTAAATTTATATGGATTACTGTTGACCTTTTAGTTTACCAAACACCACGAACTATTTTACTAAATAAACCTGGTTGTTAATGACGTGTTGATTTGTGATGTGGTTGGAGATTAAATTTATTGTTAAGTTAGATTATCTGTGTGTTTATTTTAGGGTGACCTGGTGGTCTAGGGGTAAGGTGTCAGACTTCTGTGCTGAGGGTCCGGGGTTCAATCCTCGGTCCCGGCACAGATTTATCTGATTGCCAAACCCTTCCTTCACCCTGACAATAAGTGTATTAATCACAACTTATGAATGTGAGGAATGCCAGGCCTCCACCGTGGTTCGGATTCCACGTTAAACTGTAGGTCCTTCATTTCATCTCACAATCATCCTACCATTACACATTAGCGTAAGTGCGTATAACCCGAACGGGTAGTAAGACGCGGTGCTAATAATAATAATAATAATGTTTATTTTAATATCCGTGACACTTCTTCCTTTAGACCCATTTTAAGGCGGATAATCGAAAGCTTACCTGTACTAATATACACTGTATAGGTTAATCTAGTTGTAATAATAATATGGCAAATATTTACCATCTATAAGTGTGTGTGGGTGTTAGTTATAATGTAGCATAATGTGTGAAGGCATAAACTAGTTTGAATAAATTCAAATCCTGTCAAAGAAATAATCAATATCCTTTGAAAAACAACCGTAATGGTAAAAACGGTACATTTATTTAAATATTCAAGTCATATATTTGTCAAGCGTGAGAATTAAACTCGCAGGACCAGTTTGAAAGTTGAACGTGATTACCTAGAGTTATTTTCTTTGCATCGCGTATTACTTACTGTCCAGGCTGTTCAAATTAAATTATAGTAATGAGGTAGGGCTTAAAAAAGGAGAATTTCAGGGGGAATTTAACCTCGTTTCTGCAGGAAATTATTTAGTAGAAACATACCATCAGACATATCCGACTGGATTCGAACCCTGACCTCCCATGACCGGAAAACTTGACTAGACGAGCCTTAGGTTTGGTCCACGTGCCCACCAATGCGAGTTTATTATTTATTATTATTATTATTATTATTATTATTATTATTATTAGCACCGCGTCTTACTACCCGTTCGGGTTATACCCCACGCTAATGTGTCAATGGTAGGGTGATAGTGAGATGAAATGGAGGACCTACAGTTTAACGTGGAATCCGAACCACGGTGGAGGCCTGGCATTCCACACATTCCACAAGTTGTGATTAGTACACATCTTGTCAGAGGTGAAGGAAGGGTTTGGCAATCAGATAAATCTGTGCCGGGACCAAGGATTGAACCCCGGACCCCAGCTCAGAAGTCTGACACCTTACCCCTAGACCACCAGGTCACCCTACTTTATCTATTGAAGCGATATTTTATTTATTTTGGATATTTATATATATATATATATTATGTTGGTTTTAATTCGTGTTTCCTTCCATCCCAGACTAAGCTTGGACGAACCAATGATCTGAATCGCACTTGTGATGATACGGTCCTTCAGCTCGTTGAAATATGAAGGTTTGTCAAGAGGGCCACCTAGGTAAGCGATAAATTGCAGCGCAGACGTTCAGCTATAATACAATTATCTAATTCTACGGTGGTTATTTAAAAATATGGTTAACGACAAAATATATTCGAAAGATTCAACAGGGTTATTTCCCCTAAAATAAAAACTTAATAGTTTGAGTTTTATTAATAAAAATATGTGAAAATGTGAAATTAGCTTATATTTACGACGACCTTTTTATTAATATTAGCTTAGCCAGAGTAAGCATCATTAGTTTAAAGTGTAACTGTAATTGTTCACATCCCTCAGTAGAACACTCATGATCAGGTATCAAGGGGAATACATTCCCGTGTGAGGAACGTAGGGCAGAGCATAGGGATGATTGGTCAAATAGGGCCCAAGTGGGCGAGAACATATCACAGGTACAGTTTTAATAAGGTCTGCTTCCCTTGCCACACTCTACGACACGCCACTGAGCGTAGCTATGAGACCAGACTTGACGAAAAAGAACTCTAGATCTAGCATTCCTCTGAGAAATACAGTAATTTTTGATAAGCTCACAACAAAAAATTTTTAAGCTATTTGAGAAGTAACAGCGAGCTTTACTATTTGTGTTGAGATAAAAAAAAATCGTTGTTTTATTTCCCCTCTTATTACCGACATGACAAAATTGCTTGTAGGTGAAGGGTGAAAGGGAGTATAAGATAAGACAAAATATAGAAGTAGTTCCAGAAAAGACACAGTACCATTGTATTTTAAGCCATGTGTCCTGATAGCGATTGATACTTCCTCTCTGACCAAAGCAGCCACCTTAAAGGAAACCCAAGTTTAAATAGATATTATTTTTACATTTATTTCGGCACCACTCATAGTTTCATCTGAGATATCCACATTCAATTACAATAGTAGGGTACGGATAGTAAAAATAAAATTCATAGAAAATGTACCAGAGTTTGCGTGGAGGAAGAGTGGGAAACTATTTACTACTCTCAGTATACCGATCTGGGATTCCGGACCCAATATCTCGGTAACTGATAAAACAGACTTAAGGATACTGACGCTTTTGTCCACGTGACCAAGGATGTGTGTGGCATTAAGCCAAATGCGATCATACTTACTTACTTACTCTATGGCATTAGGAACTCAAAAATTCATTGCAGCACTTACAAAAGAACGCCACCTGACCCTATCTTGAGCTAGTTCTATCGAGTCCACCTCATTACACCATATCCCTCTCTTGAGCTAGATCTATCCACTCCACCTCATTAAACCCTATCCCTATCTTGAGCTAGTTATATTCAGTCCACCTCATTACACCCTATTTCTATCTTGAACTTGTTCTACCAGTCCACTTCATTAAACCCTATCCCTATCTTGAGCTAGTTATATTCAGTCCACCTCATTACACCCTATTTATATCTTGAACTTGTTCTACCAGTCCACCTCATTACACCCTATCCCTATCTAGAGCTAGTTCTATCCAGTCCACCTCATTACACCCTGTCCCCATCCTGAGCTAGTTATATACAGTCGACCTCATTACACACTATCCCTATCTTGAGCTAGTTCTATCCAGTCCACCTCATTACATCCTATACCTATCTTGAGCTAGTTCTATCCAGTCCACCTCATTACACCCTATTCCTATCTTGAGCTAGTTCTATCCAGTCCACCTCATTACATCCTATACCTATCTTGAGCTAGTTCTATCCAGTCCACCTCATTACATCCTATACCTATCTTGAGCTAGTTCTATCCAGTCCACCTCATTACACCCTATCCCTATCTTGAGATAGTTATATCCAGTCCACTCCATTACACCCTGTTTATATCTTGAACTTGTTCTACCAGTCCACCTCATTACACCCTATTCCTATCTTGAGCTAGTTCTATCCAGTCCACCTCATTAAACCCTATCCCTATCCCTATCTTGAGCTAGTTATATTCAGTCCACCTCATTACACCCTATTTATATCTTGAACTTGTTCTATCAGTACACCTCATTACACCCTATCCCTATCTAGAGCTAGTTCTATCCAGTCCACCTCATTACACCCTGTATCCATCCTGAGCTAGTTATATACAGTCGACCTCATTACACACTATCCCTATCTTGAGCTAGTTCTATCCAGTCCACCTCATTACATCCTATACCTATCTTGAGCTAGTTCTATCCAGTCCACCTCATTACACCCTATCCCTATCTTGAGATAGTTATATACAGTCCACTCCATTACACCCTGTTTATTTCAGTTACATTGGAAGTGAAAAAGGGTGTATTTAATTATTTTGGTATCTAGCTTTTACTCTCCAACACAAATCCATACTAATGTATCATTTAAATATCAAGTTTACCTTGATAAATCTATTTAACAAAACATGCTTCTTAATGGCCTGATAATTGAATAGGCAAGAGATAGGAGCCCATTTGCGTAGATCTAACTACATATTTAATGGACCACCTGGAATAAATTTGGGCTCCTTTGGATACATAATTCAGCCTCTTTAACCACTAAGTCAAATGACCATAAAAATAATGTGAATAAAAAAATAATATTTAAGGATTTGTATTGAGCTACACATAATATATTACCAGAGAATAAAACAAAACAAAATATATACAATAATTACTTTATAAGACAATAAATTATAAGGTAGGTTAATAAAATAAAAACATAGGCTTGCCTGTATCTTATCAAACGTGAGTACATTTAATTTAAATCGATAATCCCCCCAAGCATACAGCATAGAATATAAAAAAGTTATGAAAGCCCAATAATATTATTCAATTATATATTTATACTATTAATAGTGTAGATGTTCGCAAAAGTAAAAAAAAAATTTATGGCAAATATTTTAAATATTTTTAAGTAGGAAATAAATGTTAAGCAAAGTTTTGGTCAGTTTATTTGGCGCATCTAATGTAAAATTAAGAAAAGCTAGTTGATAAGGTTAGTAATTTAAAAAATAAAATGTATAAATATAATGTAACTATTAGCTGCTAGTTTATATAAGGTAAAAATAATTGCAAAGACTTAAGGGGCTAAATGGAAACAATCTATGATTTTTTTTACATTGGTACTAAAATTATTTATTTAAGAAAATCTTCAATTTATTTTAATTATTATTTTTTAATCTAGTGAAACACCATCTGTTTTACTGATATTACAAATATATATATATATATATATATATATATATATAATTAGTGTAGAGCAAATTGAAGTGAGTGATTAAACTAATATATATCAATCTAGAGAGTAAAGTGTGATAACTCACAGATGGTGCAGTAATTGAACTAATCACCCGGCTAGTAAAGTGTTCACTCGGGCGGTATGTCAAACCTCACTACGAACAAAACACAACGCCAGTGTACGTGCTCTGTTATTATGTACGCCACTGGGCACAGTGCTTACTTAACATAAAAAAATACTACCTATTTTTATGAGAAAGCGATGACAAATGGGTACCATACATCTATACCTAAACACGCCGTTCCCTTACGGGGTAGGCAAGTTCCTGTGCATATAACTCATGAAACAACTCCGTACTTAATCCATCCACAATAACTTTCTCCACACTTCTCTATCTTTGCATACTCCCTTGGCTTCAACAACATCCATACATCGAGACATACATGCTCTTTTATTCTTATAACTCTTAATGTTTCTCTTTTTCACACATTCGTTACAGCTTTCTTTTAGCACCGCGTATTACTACCCGCTCGGGTTATACGCTTATGTACTGATCAAGCTAATAGTTTTAGGTCTTAGGAAGGCTATATTTAAATTAAGTGTACCGCACTTGCGTGGAGGGAGAATGGAAAACCATTTTGGAAAAAACCTCAATACTACCGACTTAGATTCTAACCTCGATCTCCCCGTCATCGGCAGTTTAGTCTACTGCGATAGTAGCGCCTTAGGCCATGTGGCCACCGAAGCAGACGTTTACAACATTTAACAATACAGGAGGAAATATATGTTTTTAGGCATTTTGTAATTGTTCTAACGTTCCTGATTGTAGTTATTCTGTTGACTATATTTATATCGTTAACTGGTATAATAATTATATATTTTGTTTGAGATTATATATGTTTAAGCCATGTCTCACCAGCCATACAGGCTAGGCTATCAACATTTAACTACACATATTGGGTATGGATGATAAAGGCAGAGTTAAAAGAAGCTGTATCTGCATTTGCGTGGCAAGATACTTGGATGCCAGGTAAGATAAAACAGTAACAGTGTTCCGGGATTGGGAATCTGATCTCCCCACCTCCATCAAACCAGACCTGACGAGACTGACGTTTAGTCCACAAAACCACCGATGCAGGCTATATTGATTATTATATATTATATATTATATATATATATATGTGTGTATTTTTGTTTTACAAGCGCTTTATAAACAGGCGATGTTATTAGTTGTTAAAAAAAATGATAAATCTGAATTATTTGTACTTCCCCATTTGCCCGTCCTGTGAAGAAAACATTTTCCAACCTTGTGGGGTTCAAGCCAAAACCATTAAGATGTGTTGGTAACTGTTTGAAGCAGTGGCAGTGGAACCTTATTTGTGTAGGATGGGCGGGGGGGCAAGCAAAAAAAAGTTGTATTTAGGGACTGGCCTTGAATGCCATCAACCTCCCCCCTAGTCCCTCCCATGATAAGTGTTTGAAAACTGGATGTCCTAAGAGCCATTTGAAGTGGTCCTTTACCCCAATTTTGGAAAATTATATTATTTTTATAAGCTATTTAGCTAGTAGTTTTACCCAGAAACTTTTTAAATTCGGATGCCTCTAGAAGCTTCCTTCCAAAAAATTTTGAAAATTTGATAGTTTGAGAAACTATTTGGAGTGATATTTGAATGAAAATTCTTTAAAATTACTTGCTCCTAGAAGTTTTTTAAGTGATCGTTTTCGGCAATTTTTTTTAATTGGATGCATCTAGAAGTCATTAAAGTTTGATTTAAGGCCATATTTCATCTCCATATTCGATATTGTCAGAGAATTTGAACTATATATGGGAGGGCAAATTCTTTCCAGGGGGGCGATTCTCACCTGACCCACCCCGGTCCCACTGCCCCAGGTTTGAAACACAAAATTGTAAATACCTGGTACACTTAAACGATACGATCCAAAAGTTTAAACTTATAATTTTAAATTTGTGTGACCATGTTTAGAGTTTTAGTAACATATATTAAAAGAAAAAAGGTTAGGTCTAGTAGAATGTCATTAAAAAGAAAATAAAAGTTGTGTTTACACTGGTATTAAAAAGTTATATTTGGCTTGAAAAAGGAATTATTTTACTTGTTCAATAAACTGAAACCTTTATCGAAACATTTTACTAAACAAAGCTGTTCAAGAAAACATAATTTAATAATACAATAGTCAGGAAAAGAAAAGTATTTGACAGTAGGTTGATAAAAAAATAACTTCTGTATCTGTAGCCTGGAACCCTGACCGCTAGGTCAGAGAGCCAGTCTTTCACTTGAATTGTCAATGAAAATTACATAATCTCACCTTTTAATGAAAGTTTGTTTGATTTTAAAAATCAAGATTTATAATTCCATAGGGACATGTCGATACCGTTTAACGAATTTCAGCATGGCTCAGATTTTGAAATAACAAACCACTTCTTAAATAACGCGGGATTTCTGAACGTTTGCGATGCATCTCAGCGTTCCGGTAGACGGTCCCCTTAAGGAATAATATAAAAATATTTTGTGTTATACCCCCTTAAAGCGCGTAGCAACTTATTTTGCTTGTAACATTGGAATATGCGGCTAACCCACTATATAAAATTAAATCTCTTTACCATCAACTAAAAGTGGCGTGTCGTGATGTGTTTCCAGGGTAGGCATCATTAGTTTAAAGTGTAACTGTGAATTGTTCACATCCCTCAGTAGAACATTCAGTGATCAGGTATCAAGGGGGATACATTCCCGTGTGAGGTAGGTAGAGAAGAACATATGTATGATTGGTCAAATAGGGCCCAAGTGGGCGAGAACATATCACAGGTACAGTTTTATCAAGGTCTGCTTCCCTTGCAACACTCTACGACACGCCACTGGAGGACCTCTAAATAATTTAACACTTCAAAACCATCAAATTTGAAAAAGTTAAGAGAAATTGCCCAGCCCCTCATAGAATTGGTTATATCCACTAACGTGCGTGATAATATAACTATCTAATTGAGCTTCTGGGGAACTAAAGTTGGGTGCTGTGTTTGTTCAGAACATATAATCAATTAGTTTACATGGGAAATAATTGACTCAAATATATGTTAGCAGTGACTTTGAATATGTTAACTATTCACTTACTTATAAGGTCTTCAACAAGCTGCTCAACTATAATATATAAGTGGAGTAGAATAATCTCTAAAATAAGTAACTTAGTCATACCTTTTAGAGTCAGTACAGGCGATCAGTGATTTAAAACATTTAACCAAATCAATCAAAAAATTTATCAGGTTTTGTAGTACTTCTGCTTTCTAAATTAAGAATTTATAGTTCGATTCAAAAAAGGAGCAAAATGTATCATCATGAAGTTGGATAGGTTCCTTTTTGATAAAAGGTGGTCGCCTATAACACAAAGGTCCAAAGACCCATTCCAACAAAATGTAATTTTTTAATGTTTAGAATAATAATTATAATTAAATTAGCAAATAAGTATTTATAAATAAATAATATCTTAAGATTTTATTTAATATAAGTAATATATATTTTAAATATTTATTAAAAACATAATAACTTTTATGGTTTTATGACATTCGGGGTAGCTTTGTCGACGAATTATTTTTATATTTAATTAAAAGCTTTCAAATATATATAAAGAATGGAACAAGGAATACTCTTTTTGAACAAAGTGATTATGGGCCGGGAGAAGGTGGAGCGTTTCACCACTTATTTTTTAAATATTAAACTAAATTTATATTATTTTTCTTAAAAATGAAATAAAGTATACATAAGAAAAATATATCACAGGTATGTAGGAATTTCCATTGAATATAGATAGACCCCTACTAAATTTTAAATGTGTGTTTAGCGAGGTGCAATGTTCTTTAAATTGCTATTTTATTTCGATATGAAACAATGCGTGTGTCTTTTTAAACATATTCTTGTTTTCATTTATAAACAGTCAATCGTTTGGATTTAATCAAATGTTAGTGTGGAAGAGGTCCCTTGTGTTATCTTCATGACGTAACTTAGGAAAGAGATAAAATGTTTTGTGGCAGTTCAAAGGACATTCACAAACATACTCAGTAAACGAGATGCAATATCTTGGCCACTCGAAATGTAGAGTTTACAGACGTATAATGCCAAGAGAATGGGCGATTGAGGATTTTCAAAATTTACCAAAAATTTTTCGTTAAAGATAACAAAACTAAAGGATTAATTAGGAGTAAAAAAAGGCCCTCTGAGGAACTAATAAAATATGAGGAAATGTATGTTATTTTGTCAATGAGTCATAATTATTGTGAATTATAATTCACTCGTACCTTCATAACAAGTGAAAACAAATAAACATCGACAGGATCTGAATGTTAGCCATTAAAACCTTCCGAATTGATTGGGCAACGAAATAAGTTTTACTTACAACACAAGACATTATAATGTATCTTGATTCTGCCAATCAAATTTAATTTTATATATGCGTTCCTGGACTACATTACTTGTAGCTCAGTATGTGGAAAGATTAGCCAATACTCATGTGACGTAACCCAGGGGACAACCAAGTATACTAATCATCCATTCTCATTCTTTCCATGGAGATTCACCATATCCCGATAAGATGAGATGATGATGATGGTGATCGTGAGTACGAGAGTGTGGAACCAGTACAATCTCTTAACTTTACTCAAGTACAATCAAAAAGACCCTGGTGGTGATCGTTGGGATAGTTCCCCTTTCTAAAAAATGCCCATGATACCAGCCGGGAATAGAGCCCGGGATCCCCAGGATGGCAGCGAGGTGTGCTGACCACTGCACCACGAGACCTATTGTCAGTCTGATTAAACATAGGCTTATATATTGTAATCCTATATGGTAAAATCTCCTAGCAAGGTCATTGAAGATCTGATCAATGCGCTCTATCAACCTTGGTTTGAAGCTATCTTTGTACAGTAGAATGTTAACCTAAGAGTTCAAGGTTATTTATTAGCTTTATCTGGGCACATTTTTTTAAATATATCAAGTGGAGGTAATGGAAAAATGTATTAGGCATTGTTTGATTAAAATGAATAAAGTAAGGCTAATATTCCTTTTCACTCGGTATATGTTTATTTATATTGTGATGGTTAGTGCACCCTTAGCAAAAATAAGTGGAAACCTAGAATTACTTTTGCTGAGATAATCTGAAAAGTATTGGATTTCAAAACACATAAAAATTATAAAACTGGAATCTAACCCGGGACCTTTGGCTCAGTATATCAAGGTTCTTACCCCTGAACTATCCAGGAATCGTCCGGTGCCAAAGATACCGGGTTCGATTCCAGTGTCCAGGTTTCATTTTTCAATCTAAAGAATATGATATATTCAGATACGTCATAGCTGTAGTTAACAACTATAATAGCGTGTATATTTAATCCATCATGATATGTGCATTCGTACAGATATAATTGTACCATTGGCGGTATAAACTTTCCCGTGTCAATGATGGCTGCGTTATCTGATAGCTCGTGATCTTAATTAATCGCTCATAGCCTTTCGCTGACGATTTCAATACGTTCATCACAGACTGTGCCTTAAATATAAGTGAAGAATGACCCTGAGCATGGAACGACCTCTGAATAGGTCAGTGGTAAGAGCATTGGCGTACTAAACAAAAGGTCCCAGGTTCGATTCCCGTTTCCAGATGTCATTTTTCAAATTAAAGAATATGATTCATATGCGGCTATAGTGATAATTAACACCTATAATAGCTGGATATTTAATTCATCTTGTGTAAAATAGCTACCCTTATTATATAGGAGGAAGGGGAACAAGAGTGTCTCTAGTTTGTGTCATGTGAAATGACATAGAATTTTCTTGTATTCAGTTAGTAAAAGCGTATTTATTAATTTGAATTCCATAAAGATGTAAGGTGTGGTACGTCCTTGTTTATAAATTATTTTAGTTTAAAGTAAACTATAAAGTTAGTTGGAGTTTTACCTTCAGCTAAGAAATTTTATTCAAATTTACTTCTAACCAATTTACTACTTTGCTTTGTATTTTATGGTCATATTTCCTTTAAATTATAGCTTTAAGTATTGGCAATCTCAAGTCAGCATTTTTTTTTTCATTTATTTATATCCGTCATGGCCATTTTTTAGGATTAAAATAATACCAGTGAAATTATTAATTTTATGGTGGCTATTAATCATTTAAACAAAAGTAGGCTTAAATGGGCTATGAAAATTTTATATAGAGGGATTTCATTATGATTCCTGGGACCACAACTACAGAGCTTCCCACTTGTTGGATAATTAGCCTAGTTCTCAAATTTAATTTGAGACTATTTGCATGATAGGCCTATATTAAATATTAATATAATTATTATAAAATGGCAGGATAACTCGGGGAGGAAAGAATGAATACCATGATGTTTGCTGATGACTTAATGGTATTGGATGAGAAGGAAGCAGAAGTACAGTAACAGCTACAGGAATGGAATGAGGAAGTGAAAGAGTTTAGAGTGAAATTTAGCATGGTGAAGTGTGAAGTGATAGTGATGACAAGGAAGACAATAAGACCTAGTGAAGATGTAAAAACGGATGGAGTATAGCTGAGAAAAGTACAGAACGTAAAATATCTTGGAAGCATGATTGAGGAGAAAGGTGGAAGTAGAGAGGATCTAATGAGAATAGGATAGCAGGGAGAGTTGTTCTATAGGTGTGTAAAAGACCTGTTATGGTGAAGAGAAGTGCCCTTGAAGTGTAAGGAAGTGTTGGACAGGGTGTACTTTGTACCCATTGTCACAATTGTAGCAGAAACATGGACAGTGAATGTAAGAGAGACTAGGAAAGTGGAGGCAATAGGAATGAAGTTAATGAGAAGCATGCTAGCTGACAATAAGGAGGAACAAGATTAGGAATGACGTTATCCGGGAAAGAATTGGGGTACAGGTAGTACATGAGATAGTAAAGGAAGCAAGACTGAGAGGGCACGGGCATGTAATAAGGATGGAGAAGGAAAGGATACCAAAGAAAATTATGTAAATTAAGTATGTATGAAAAGGACCGCTAAGAAGGCAAAAAAAAGAGATGGGAGTAGCAGGTAGCAAAAAGTGTGCAAGTGAGAGGAGAAGAATGGAAGCAATTAAAGGAGAAAGGATAGAGGAAGATGGGGGCATCTTACTAAACTGACCCAACTACAGGCTGGAAACAGTTGATGATGATGATTAATTTTACATCAATATGCAATACAAAAAGCAATGACCTTTGTATGCACATAATTTATAAAAATATTCTGAGAAGGTGAAATGTTTCATTTTATGAATTCCATCAAGGAGGGACTACATACTAAACTATTTCTATCCCCATGGATTTAAAAAAAGGGCTAAAAACCATTATCACTAATCCCTTGGATTATAAAATTAATCACAAAAAGATTTAAAATATGAAAGTTGCGGACGTATTACTGTACTTTAGTAGCGTATTAAATAGTAATTAATTAGATTATATAAATAAGGTGTATAAGAAATACTATTTACTCTCTAATATCAGAAGAAATAATAGTAATCCTGAACATTTTTGACCTCAAGATTATGATTAATCTTTACATTTTATGTGTGTCCGAAACAAAAAAAGTGGATTTTACATTTTTGTCTGTTTGTTGATCTTGGCCCCATATCTAAAAGAGTTTGATGGATTATTATCAAACTTGATATTTAGATGTTATAGGACAATACCTTGGGAGTTTTTTAAATTTTGACCCAAAATTTTTTGAAATTTTTAGAAAATGGCTCTTACGATTTTGTTTAAAATTGAGTGATTTACCTTAAAAATAACACTGTACACTCGTTTTTCGGGGTAAAGCTCAATTAAGGGTAGGTTACTATTTGTTTTTTAGAATCTGAGAAAAAAAATGGGTATTTTAAGATATGGCTCAAAATGGGTACTTACTTAATTTTCAACATTATAACTATAACTTTTTCTTAATAAAATGTAGTATTGTTAACTGATTTTCTTAACAATTGATTTTTTTTAAATAGCGCCTAGGATTTTGTTTTAAATTAGTATTTGGAGACAATTTTAAATTATGATAAATACATTTTGTTGGTTTTTCTAAAAAAATTGATGTAAGAGTGCTTTACTGATGATAAGTTTTAGAAAATTTGAAAAATTTCAAAGATTTCCAATAATATTTAGTTAATAATGGTTATATGGGAATAGTTTTTCATGATAAATAAGAAAATATGTTTACTTATACAAATATTTTAGATCATTTGAGGGTAGTTTACCAATAATTTATTTTTTGAAAAAAATAACAATATTTAATACACTCTATGGTCGTGTCCTACATTTATTCTTTAATATAGTTTTTATAAATAGTATCATAGTTATAATATAATTATTGAAGAATTGTATTTTTATGACTTTTATAATCAATAAATGCATGCTAAAACAAAAAAAGATATAAGAAATAATTAAGATCAACAACAATAAACCTGCTTCCTTGGCCGCATGGGCTAGGGTGGCACGCTCACAATGGACTAGACCTCCAATTACGAGTTAATCAGGCTTAAAATCCCGGTCGGGTGTACTGAGAATGGTTTATCCAAAATGGTTTTGCATTCTCCATTCACGCAAATGCGGGTATACTTCATCTAAGCTCAACCTTCCCAGACCCTAACTCATTAGCGTAATTAGTACATAATATGCGTATAACCTGAACAGGTATACCCTGATTTTGGTTGGAAGAACAGTGTAAAAAATTGAAAAATATTTCTTTGCGGCCAACAATGATAACATTTTACTATATTATTACTATTCTATAGATATTGGTAATATCTATCAAAATTGACAGCTGCAGATAACATGACTTGATGTATGATATTAAAATTGTTTTGGTAACCATAGTAACTAACTTCTACTGGTCTTCCTCCCAAAATCATACAATTGTAAGACGCGGTGCTAAATAAATATTTAAAAAATTGAAACACCTGCAAACCAATTTATTTTGGGGGGAATTCAATCTTAATGTATTTATATTTTGCACATAGAAAATAACCTTGTTCCATTTTTTTAGATCTCTCCGTCCTCATCATTCTTTATTAGAATAATCACTACAAAACTCTTGTAATGAATGACTAAACATATACCTTGAAATATTAATATCAAAAGCAAACCATTATGGATGCGTTTACAGTCCAAATAAGCAATTAGTTTTTCTTGCCTTTGTATGTTTTTATTTACTTACATTCTATGGCATTATGAACTCAAAAGTTCATTGCCGCACTTACAAAATTACGCAACCTATCCTTATCTTGATCTAGCTATATCCAGTCCACCCATTACACTCTAGCTCCTTCAGGTCAAGTCTAATGTTATACTTCAATCTGCGTCTAAGTCTTCCCAATGATCTCTTCCCATTGGGTTTGCCAGTCAATATCCTGAACACGGTTCTAGATTCTCCCATTCACGCTGCATGTCCTGCCCACATTAATCTATGAGACTTAATCAGCCTAACAATGTATTGTGAGTAGTTAGTAAAGGGTATGTAGCTCATCATTATGTAACCTCATCCACTTCCCAGTATCCTCATACCTTCTTTGGACCCATTATCTTCCTAAGCTGTTTGTTTTTGAACACCCTAAAGATATTTATTTATAATTATTATATTGTTAGTAAGGACGTCAGTCAAAATAAACGCAGTATCAATCACTCAGATGACAAGATTGACTATGATATATACAACTATTATGGATCATAAAATGATTCACTTTGGGAGGCGGTTCAATTATTTGTACCTAGTCAAATGATAGTACAATTCTTTATAAGTCACCAATAAATTTACTTGTAATAAATAATTTAATTTATTGACATATTATAGTGGCAGTGGAACGAACGAATAAAACTAAAATAATAATCGAGATGTAAATAGGAAATTAATTCAAAATGTTTGTAAAATTAGTAAAGTCTCGAGAAATAACCTGAAGATTATTTCTCTCAGTCAACGATACAATTAACTTTCAAAGATAGTTACTATTTTGTATTTTTTGGACGTTTACGTGAAATTGTGCTATTTATTAGCGGCTCAAACTATTGTATCTTAAGGGAAATAATAAGGGCGAATTTGATAAAAATTTACTCTTTGGTCTGTAGAGAGTAGAGAAAGAAAGATTGTAGTGGATAATACCTCCAAAGATTCCCAGTCTGGTATCAATCCCGGCCTGTTATCTTAGAAGATACAAGCTTACACCAATTTCTTAGGAAACCCAAAACAATCTAGGTATACAAATATTTTATCTCCCCACATATAACTCCTTTCCTGGTTATATTCATGTAATTAAAAGGCTTTGACGCTTTATATACGCGAAACGTGGACAAATTATATCCAAGAAGTAATCTGCATAGACGAACAAACGAAGTATTAAATAGGTAAATACTAAATGTCTGGCAAAATAATTGGCCGGATAGAACCCGTGGTACCCTCCACTTAACGTTCACGAAACGTACAAGTTCTCCCTTGGACAGCTCTTAGGTTAAGTGTACTTTAAGCTAACTGCATCATGACGGCTTCTATTTAAAAACACAAAGATAAACTTTACTTTACGTTATGTAACCATTAAGTTAACGTTAAGTTGATCATGATCCTGAAATAAATTTACCCGCATTTGCGAAGAAGTCGAAATATCAATATTTATTAGTGAATGAGGGCTGTGTGCTACTAATGGGTGATGAAAATAATTAAAAAACATAAATTCTAGAATATTACTTTGATATTATTACTATTATTAGTCTCTTAATCGATCTAAGAAGATGAGTAGCTTTTAATTGTGTGATAATGAGATATATTTTATACGTAATAATATCTCCAATCAATATTAAGGAAGTTGAAATCCCTCGTTATAGTTGGAAGGGAAGTAGTATTAGAAAGTCAAGATTTCACCCAATAAATAATAGATAACTCATTCAAACCAACACTAGTGTGTAGATCACTAGCTTTGGTTCTAACACCATGAGCATTTTAAAAATAAATAACAATATCACTAGTTAAGACTTGTGGAGTTGGCTGTCACCTCCACAGTTCGTGGGTGTTCGCAAGAGGAGGGCTAGGGTTGATATCTTTCCAGACAGGGTTGCTCCTCAGTAGTGCAAAAACACAGGGATGTTTCACAGTGATACAAAAACACAGGGATGATCATCAGTGATACAGACACAAGTATGTTTCTCAATGATACGAAAACACAGGGATGTTTCTCAATGATACGGAAACACAGGGATGTTTCACAATGATACGGAAACACAGGGATGTTTCTCAATGATACGGAAACACAGGGTTGCTCCTCAGCGAAACAGAAACACAGGGATGTTTCTCAATAATACGGAAACACAGGGATGTTTCTCAATGATACGGAGACACAGGGTTGCTACTCAGTAATGCAAAAACACAGGGATGCTACTCAATGATACAGAAACACAGGGATGTTTCTCAATGATACGGAAACACAGGGTTGCTACTCAGTAATGCAAAAACACAGGGATGCTACTTAATGATACAGAAACATAGGATTGCTCCTCAGTGATACAGAAACACAGGGTTGCTCTTCAGTGATATAGAAACACAGGGATGTTTCTCAATGATACGGAAACACAGGGTTGTTCCTCAGAGATACAGAAACACAGGTATGTTTCTCAATAATACGGAAACACAGGGTTGCTACTCAGTAATGTAAAAACACAGGGATGCTACTCAATGATACAGAAACATAGGATTGCTCCTCAGAGATACAAAAACACAAGGATGTCTTTCAGTGATACAGAAACACGGGAACAAAAAAAAATTCAGTTTACAACAGTATTTGTAGTTAATTAATTCGCACCATTAATTTACACCTCTACGTTAATAATTACCGAAAATTTATAAATTGCTTAAAAAAATTGTTATTCTTGTGAAGCAATTACAGTAGAGAGTCAAAAATTATATAGTAAGCAAGACGTAGGCGAGGGGGGAGGAGGAGGTTGGGCGTCTGCTTATTTTTAGTTACAAAGGGGTAAGGGGGTCTAAAATGACCAAAAATGTGCTTACGTAATACTTGAACAACCCTTTAGCCTAAATAACCAAAACCTAGTACCAAATGAATTATTCCCCTTTCGATAAAAATCCCACGGTACCAGCCGGGAATCGAGCCCGGGACCTCTAGGTCCAGGGGCTCTAACCATTATACGAGGCTGGTTTCATCACTAATATGTTGTGGTAATACATTAAATAAGTAATTGCGTTAAATGTGTGTATCTTGTCAATTGTAATACTATTGCATCAATTTAAAAAAAAAACATCATACACCTAGGAGTCCAACACTAGATATATTTTAATGTGTTATCCATTCAAATATTCAATCAAATTTAGTTCACAAACTATAATAAACAAATATGGGCCTATGTATGATATAATTTTTAAATTAAATTTGAAGATGAATATCCTAACTGGGACGTGAATGAAATATCTCAGGCAGGATCTATGCGTGTATGGGATTCTGAATCGTTCATAAAACTTGATTTAGGACTATACCTAAAATTGAGCCTACTATTTAAGGACAGACGTAATTGTATTTTAATTTTTAGACTTAAATATAAACTTTAAAAAATTTACTCTAAGCCTTTATATATTATTATTATTATTATTATTATTATTATTATTATTATTATTATTATTATTATACAGTATAATATATATAAATATATATATTATACTGTATAATAATTGAGTGTATAAACTCCATAATGCTCTTATCATATCTTATGGAACTCTACTTCAAGATTCCAACAAAAATAGGTATATATTATGACAGATATGTCAGGGCAGTGATTAAAAAAATCAATACTTTAATTCATGATAGAAGCTTTGCCGGCTGTCAATTTTCTTGATGTTATTTTACCTAATATTTGGCATTCGGAACTCGAAAGTTCATTGCTGTACTTACAAAAGTACGCCACCTATCCCTATATTGAGTTAGTTACATCCAGTCCACCTCATTACACCATATCCTTATCTTGAGCTAGTTACATCCAGTCCACCTCATTACACCCGATCTCTATAAGGTTCAATATAATCTTACCCTCCTCTATCCTTCTAGATCTTCCCAATGGTCTCTTCTCATTGGGTTTACCAGTCAAAACTCTGAACACGGTTCTAGAATCTCTCATTCACGCTGCATGTCTTACCCACCGTAATCTACAAGATTTGATTCTACTAACACTGTCTTGTGATGAGTACGTGGTATGTAATTCATCATTATGTAACAATACATAAAACAAATAGGCCTTAAGTCCACGCTGGTAGGCAAGCGGACTAAATGCCAAGCTCATGTTGTCGGTTTACCAAGTGATTGGGAGGTCAGCGTTCGAATCTCAGCCTGGTAAACTGAGGTTTTTTTTCCCCCAAGTGTTTTCCCACCACATCTCCATGCAAATGCGGGTAAACTGAGGTTTTTTTTCCCCCAAGTGTTTTCCCACCACATCTCCATGCAAATGCGGGTAATTTGCCTTCCCTGCTCGATAAGTGAAATTAAGTACGTAACTGAGAAACGTGACAGGTAGTAAGACGTGGTTTGAATAAAAGAGGTTGTCAAGTATTATAAAGTAGGCTACTTCTAAAAATGTAAGCAACATTATGCTCAAATATTGGTCGGTATAAGAGTGTACGGTTTCATTTATACTATTTCGGTTCTCTATTTTCTGTTTTAAGTTCCACATTCAACTTAAAAGCCAGTTTCACGTCCCATTAAACGGGAAATTAAATATAATATTACGATGGAACCAGGAAATGTATCATGTTGTGGTTTTCTGCATTATTCATTTTGTAACGTTAACTTACAGTTAGTTACAATTGGATCCATCCCGTTATAATGTTGATACGTAACTTTCAAGAATTCATACCACCCGCTCAATAATTCCGACCTAAATAGAATCCCTACAATGGTACATTTCTCTGTTGTAGTCCCTGTAGGCTAATACGGAAAGATAATTCGACGCAGTATATTTCATGCTGTATAATCTTCTGTAATAGTACACTCATATTTGTTCAGGAACTTACCTTTGAAATCTTCTATCACTAGCCGCCACCAAAGCTGAACGACACCGCGCAGCCAACGTGAAGAATGGGGCCGAGCTAACGAAAGTCTACAATCAACGCGTGGTCATTCTCCGTCTAGTCAGATTGATTCTGAAGAATGACAACATGGAAAACGCTAGAAGACAACAACCCACCCGCCCTCTGACGGATGTCAGATGAACTTCCCCAAACAACACAAACATCCAATGATCGCCGACTTGTTCTAATTTTCCGATGGAACAACCCTACAAAGTGACTACGTGACCGATGACAGCTAGCAACTGCGTGCTAGTAATTACCTCCCCTCTTTCCGTGCAACGAAAATCACTATAAAACAGGCTGACATTGTCTAAAAACTTTGACTATCTAAAATCTACGAACGAGGACGGATCATTGTCGTCTACCTGGACAATGATCGGATAAACATTCATACATCATAAATTGGAACGTAACTATGGCAGTTACTTATAAAGAACTCTATTCATTTTCAACTTATAATATTTTCGTGTTAAAATCTTTATTTTGTGTTTTGCTTAATATTTAACTTTTTGCTTTATTATCTCAGTCGCATAAATGTAACTTGTATGCCGCCACTTAGGCGCGGTTGGTTAGTTGGTTAGTTTATTAGTTTAGTTTGAAATCCACCATTGGTAATTTTGTATTGAGTGAATTTAAATGTAAATTGTTAAAATGTGTGGACTTTTGTATTTTGCTATTTCACGCGACTGTAGAATTAAAATTAAGCTTGTTATTTTTTTTATATAATTTATTATTATTCTAAATTTCATTCTTTAGTTTTTCTAAGATATAGTTAGTCCCGGGAGATTTTGACTAGCGTCTGGAAGTCAAACTCTCGCGTTATGTTTTATGTAGTTGTAAATTTTCGTATTGTAACTGGTAATTGTTTGAGGAGCCCATCAGGCAAGAATATTAAATGTATGTTTCATTTTGTGGATATCTTACTTCACTTCACTTTTGGTAGTTTAACTTCTCTTTTTATGTTATAATCTACGTAATTTTGTGTCTCTTAAAGACGACCTGTAATAAATGTAAACATGGAAGGTTTACATTCTGCGCCTCACGTTATTATTTTCAGCATTATTCAGAATGATATAATGAGACCACTGTACTTTGCTTTATCTACGTTTATACTGAATAAACCATATTATTGTTATATTTTTAATTCTGCTTATATTTTCCTTTATGTCGATTATACCTTCTCCCTTTTATTTAATTGTGGTCGTTAAGTAGAAGGCACGGAGACGGTGTAACACTGCGCCACTCTGCTGTCCTTTTAATTAACTGATCTTCCTGTTTAATTAGTTAATTAATAACCTATATCATTGCTGAAAAATGTTGGAAAAATTATACTGTATATTTTTGTTGTTGTTGTGAAATCATAGCCTGAGTTTAACCTTGTATCTCTTTCTGTTTCATAATGGAACACAATTTGACTACGGACGCTTCGACTGAGGAAGTAGTGACTGGCGAGCCGAGCGTGTTGTCTAAATCTGATGTTTACCGACTCAATAAAGAAAGCCTTATCTCCGAGCTTGCTAAGCGTGGACTGCAAGGTTCAACAGAAACCACCGTAGCAAGACTTCGTGCAGTTCTCGTGGGAATCCTTTCAGAGAGCGATACGTCTCGAGACCAGGCAACAGTGGGAGTGGAGAATCATCATTCAGTACCGGTGAGGGTTGGAGATCCAATTGAAATGTCACGCGTTTTGGTGAGTGATAAAATCCAAAGTAAAATTCTCGTTGATTTTGTAAATCGAATACCACTGTGTGATGGTCAGGACAGCTCATCTCTTTTTTTATTTTTAATTGAGGTTCAAAGGATTTGTCATTTAAATATCGGTTCTGAGTCCGAGTTTATTGCATTGTGTTTAGGTAAAACTTCTGGATATTTAACTCGTTTATTTTCTGAAGGGTTAGTTAATGGGTTAAGTTGGAAACTTATTAGTCGTAAGATATTAGACTGTCTTGTCCCTACTAGAGCTAGAAATAATTTGTGTAAGCAGTATGTACATCGCTTTCAACGTCCTGATGAGTCGTTAAGGAGTTTCATCATGGCCATTTCTGAGGCCGTTGAAGTTTTAGGGTTAGATCTTTCTGAATGTCAGATAGTAGATATTATTTTGGAGAATGTGTCGCCCTTGTCTCGACGTCATTTTGTATTTACTTCTAAACCTAGTACGATAGTTGAGTTACATGAGCTAGCTTCCCTAATTGAAGGTACTTTGTTGTCTGAAAATGAGTTTCTGGAAAATCATGCGCCTTTTATTGTTGACAATCCAGGCGTGGGTTCGAATCCTAGTTATTGTGGTAGGTCTAGGAATAATTCTGCGATTTCTCAGTTGGGTGTGCAACCTGTGAAGAAGAACCATATTGGCCCGCGAGCGTTGGATAGTAAGTTTTTGTCAGGAATTCGCTGTTTTAATTGTAAACAGTTAGGACATGTCCGGAGCAAGTGTAGTTCAGGAAACTAGTTGTGCGCCGTAAGAATCATGGGTCTTACGAGTCAAGCGCATTTCCATGCCCCCCTTCCCCCGTTGTAGTTCTTGTGCTTGTTTCTTTATGTTGTCTTGTTTTAAATAAATATCTGCCAGGCTCTCTCCCAGATGGGATAGACCCTGGTCAGTTGAATCTTTCTTATCACCCGTGTCGGTCAGGTTGATGTGCCAGACAGACCCGACCGATACGCGAAGAGCTCATGTGAGCCATCTTAAACTAATACCGACGTCTTAGAATGTCATAGTTTAATGGATAATGTTCGTAAGTTATTGTACTTACAGATTTAATTACTCCATTTTGGATTTACTTAGGTAAATGTAGGATGCCAAGAAATTTTTTTATAAGTTTATGGGGACTTGTATTTGATCTTTTTGGTATTCCTGTTTTTGGTAAGACTTGATGTCTTGATATTATTTGACTATTGTTGAGTCATTTAATGAACGGTCAATTAACGTAATCTCATTTTGTTAATTATAGTATTGACCGAAGTTTATTCATACTCTTAATAATAATGTGGAATCATGCCTAATTTATAGGTATATGGGGACCTATAATTAATCTTTTGGCATCCCTTATTAATTTGAGTTTTGTTTGATGGCATTGTGCCATGGCTGTGAGCCAAATCGTGTTTAAAATTTAAATTTTGTTTACCATTAATGATATGTTTTATATCAGTGGTTTGTAGATATAGTGTTTTGTTGTATATATATTGTTGGCCATGTGTATAGTAATTTACAGGTATTGAACCGTAATTGAACTTGTGGATATTATGTGTTTATGAAATAAGTGAATAGTTTATATATTATTATGGCACGAATTTGTTGATGTTCCACTTCATGGAATTTCGATCACTAAATCAAATGTTGTTTTGATTTAATTATGACGTAACTTTCTCTATTCTATATTTTGAGACACTCTATTCTAGATTGAGTGCTGAGAATGGACTTATATAGAATATAGTGAGATCATGGTGATTTAACATTTGAAACTCTCAAACCTTTGAATAAGAACCTTCAAAAATGTTGAGGGGGGGGACGCTCCTCCGATACATCTATGTAGGATTTCTATAGGATTTTAGGATTTCATGAGGATAAACTTTTGTGACTTTTTAGTCTAGTGAACTTTATTGTGAGAACTTGAGTTTGAACGTAGAAGAAAGAAGAGATTCTTCATGTGTTCATACAGACAATTAGACATGTGGTTGTGTGTGACTTAACGCCACTTGCATCTCGACAACAGACTTGTTGTATATAATTTTTCGTTGCGCATCCTGTTTTCCTTTCTCTCCTGGTTTCTGGTAAAGTCTACGTAGTGGTACCGACTGCTTCTCTAGATGATGGAATCTAGAGCAGAAAAAAATGGATCGTTTCATGCTGTTTGGGAAGATGATGTACAAGAAGGCAACCTTGAGCCCTTTGATGTTCCGCCTTGCTGAGGACGGATGCTGCATCTTCTTATTCTCCTGGTCAAGGGGGGGAGATTTGTAACGTTAACTTACAGTTAGTTACAATTGGATCCATCCCGTTATAATGTTGATACGTAACTTTCAAGAATTCATACCACCCGCTCAATAATTCCGACCTAAATAGAATCCCTACAATGGTACATTTCTCTGTTGTAGTCCCTGTAGGCTAATACGGAAAGATAATTCGACGCAGTATATTTCATGCTGTATAATCTTCTGTAATAGTACACTCATATTTGTTCAGGAACTTACCTTTGAAATCTTCTATCACTAGCCGCCACCAAAGCTGAACGACACCGCGCAGCCAACGTGAAGAATGGGGCCGAGCTAACGAAAGTCTACAATCAACGCGTGGTCATTCTCCGTCTAGTCAGATTGATTCTGAAGAATGACAACATGGAAAACGCTAGAAGACAACAACCCACCCGCCCTCTGACGGATGTCAGATGAACTTCCCCAAACAACACAAACATCCAATGATCGCCGACTTGTTCTAATTTTCCGATGGAACAACCCTACAAAGTGACTACGTGACCGATGACAGCTAGCAACTGCGTGCTAGTAATTACCTCCCCTCTTTCCGTGCAACGAAAATCACTATAAAACAGGCTGACATTGTCTAAAAACTTTGACTATCTAAAATCTACGAACGAGGACGGATCATTGTCGTCTACCTGGACAATGATCGGATAAACATTCATACATCATAAATTGGAACGTAACTATGGCAGTTACTTATAAAGAACTCTATTCATTTTCAACTTATAATATTTTCGTGTTAAAATCTTTATTTTGTGTTTTGCTTAATATTTAACTTTTTGCTTTATTATCTCAGTCGCATAAATGTAACTTGTATGCCGCCACTTAGGCGCGGTTGGTTAGTTGGTTAGTTTATTAGTTTAGTTTGAAATCCACCATTGGTAATTTTGTATTGAGTGAATTTAAATGTAAATTGTTAAAATGTGTGGACTTTTGTATTTTGCTATTTCACGCGACTGTAGAATTAAAATTAAGCTTGTTATTTTTTTTATATAATTTATTATTATTCTAAATTTCATTCTTTAGTTTTTCTAAGATATAGTTAGTCCCGGGAGATTTTGACTAGCGTCTGGAAGTCAAACTCTCGCGTTATGTTTTATGTAGTTGTAAATTTTCGTATTGTAACTGGTAATTGTTTGAGGAGCCCATCAGGCAAGAATATTAAATGTATGTTTCATTTTGTGGATATCTTACTTCACTTCACTTTTGGTAGTTTAACTTCTCTTTTTATGTTATAATCTACGTAATTTTGTGTCTCTTAAAGACGACCTGTAATAAATGTAAACATGGAAGGTTTACATTCTGCGCCTCACGTTATTATTTTCAGCATTATTCAGAATGATATAATGAGACCACTGTACTTTGCTTTATCTACGTTTATACTGAATAAACCATATTATTGTTATATTTTTAATTCTGCTTATATTTTCCTTTATGTCGATTATACCTTCTCCCTTTTATTTAATTGTGGTCGTTAAGTAGAAGGCACGGAGACGGTGTAACAATTTGACAACAACGAAATTAATTAGGTCAGGTTAAAATAGTATTTTTAAATTTTTAAATTATTATTTTTTATTTAGGTTCTTTTTTTTTAAATATGGTAAGTCGATTTCACTGGACTCCTGTCCGTAGTTATCTATAGTAGAATATAAAATAAATGGTACGGCACACCGCACAGACTTTCTCTCTCTTTCTATAAACTCGTAAGATTTCTGAACGGAATAATGTACATTGTATCATCACCACTCCACATAAGAACACGCATAAAATAATATACAATGATATAGAATCAATGAGAAAAGAGGCGCATCTTTGTCCACCTAAGAGCATTTCAAACAGTTTAATGTCTTCCACAAGGGTCAACACTTCGTATTAAAATTTCGATTTCTGGTTAAAATATTAACATTTTATAAGGTGTTGCAGATCTTCAAGTCATAACATTGATATTTAATTATTCATTTATACATTTTGACCAATAAAAAATGTAAATATTGACTATTGAGTCTAAAATGGAGATAGATCATTGCTATGCAAACATTTCTCCTAAGAGATTTAAGGAAAAATAACATACTATTTTAGATACTTACTTATATTTACTTACTCTATGGCATTGGAGAATTATTGCGTTAAGACTTAAGTAGTATATGTTTACAACTAAAGCTCACAAAATTGTATTAATATATTTGCCAATATCTCAGAAACTGCTGCTTTTATAAAAATATATGTCAAATAAAAGTTTTTTATTTCTAATAGGCCTACAATTTTGCAATGATAAGTTGTTTAGTTTGTCAAATAGTTGTGGAGATACGGAAATTAACGCTTCTGTAATGTACCCTAAAAATCATTTTCATAGGAAAATGAAAATAGCCAGTTTATTTATAATCTTAATCAACGCCTAGATACGAATTTTAATCAAAATCGTTTGAGCAGATTTTGAGAAAACCAAATTTTTCTCTTTTCGCCCTTCAGTAAACTACCCTTAATTTTAAGTTTTTATAGACACACAGACAGACGGCATTGCAAAGACTATTTTTTAGGGTTCGGGGGGTCATGAGACGTCGACATCCATCAACATTTCAGGTAAGTTTTTTTTTACGGTCGCAATACTTAAACTTTAATGTCCAAAAAGTTAAAAAATTCATATAATTGCGTATAGATTGAAAGTTATTGATTTTATAAAAATATGTTTCGGATAAAATATCTGTATTATAAATATATATACATATTTGTAATGCTAAGTAATTTCATATCTCAAATTGTTTCGGAGCTATTATAAAAAATGTTAATTTACGCATCAGACCGGAGCCCTTAAAACGATTTTGCCGAAATATTGAGAGTAGCCATTTTGTTTGGAATATTTATTTATGTTCATAAATGAAATTTAATCAAAATCGTTAGAGCCGATTTGGAGAAAATCGACTTTTTCTCTTTTTGCCCTTCAGTAAACTACCCTTAATTTTAAGTTTTAATAGACACACAGACAGACGGCATTGCAAAGACTATTTTTAAGGGTTCGGGGGGTCATGAGACGTCGACATCCATCAACATTTCAGGTTAGTTTTTCTTACGGTCGCAATACTTAAGCTTTAATGCCCAAAAAGCTAAAAATATATATATAATTGCGTATAGAATGAAAGTTATTGATTTTATAAAAATATGTTTCGAATAAAATATTTGTATTATAAATATATGTACATATTTGTAATGCTAAGTAATTTCATATCTCAAATAGTTTCGGAGCTATTATAAAAAATGTTAATTTACGCATCAGACCGGAGCCCTTAAAACGATTTTGCCGAAATATTGAGAGTAGCCATTTTGTTTGGAATATTTATTTATGTTCATAAATGAAATTTAATCAAAATCGTTAGAGCCGATTTTGAGAAAATCGACTTTTTCTCTTTTTTCCCTTCAGTAAACTACCCTTAATTTTAGGGGTAGATATCCAATTCCAAAAACCCCTCTGGGCAACCCTATGAAAACCCTAGATATCAAGTTTCAGCTCAATCGGTAAAATAGTTTAGGCTCTAGTTGGAGGTACAGACAGACAGACAGACAGACAGACGGAAATTCAAAAACCACTTTTTCGGATTCAGGAAGTCATGAAACGTCAAAATTCATCAAAATCTCGAGTTCGATTTTTTTGACGATCACAATACTTTCTCTACCTGTAAGATAGAGAGAAAGTAAAAAGGCTCCATGATGCGACGTCTAATTGTAGCTGTGTTGCCTACATAAGCTAGGTGTTATCATAAAGGTTGATACGAGCTCTTAAGGGTGCTGTATGTTGAGCATTGAGATGCGTTGCAGACGTTTAGAAATCCCGGATTATTTATGAAGTTATTTGATATATTTTTATATTGTTTTCACTAAAATATTGGCGAATGTTCTGATCAGTTATAAAGCTTAAATTTAAGTTTCAATTGCTTAAAAACGTGGGGTAACTTACACAAAACCAAAACAATCTCCCATTATCCGAACATTTTCTGTTGTGACCCTATAAAAACATGATTTTATTTGATAGAGGAAGGCTGGGTTTCTAACCTTTTGGTTTAAGGTCATTCGACCATAAACTTTTTTTGAACGATTTTAACATGTGTATAGTAATTATAAGTTATAAATAGTGATTAAATGGTTTCAAATCATTACAATTCAGGTGTTATAAGGAGTCAACATTGCTATTTTATGCTTTTTGCCTATCATTGTTAAGGCAAAGTAATTAATGTATGAAGCTGAAATTTAGTATAGCTAGACGTTTATATGGGATGTACAAATGAAATATTTATAATATAATAACAATAATATTATATATAGTTCAATAAAATATTAATATTATTAATACCTAGCTATGTATTAATTTTTATTATTTATACTATTATTAATATTAATAATATTATAAATATTTCATTCTGTATCTCATATAAATGTCTAGTTATACAAAATATCAGCCCCATACATTTATTACTTTACCCTAACAATGGTACGCAAAAAGTATAAAATAGCAAAGTTTGACTCCTTATAACACGTGAGCTGTAATGATTTGAAACCAATGAATCACTGTTTATAGCTTATAATTCTACATTAATTGTTAAAATTTCACAGTAAAATTTGATGGAGGAATGACCTTAATCTTAGAAGTACAAATTTTCGCGTAAATCGTCAATTTTTTTTAAAACCTTAAGCTCAAAATTTAAACTTTTTAACTAGTCAGAAACCTGCTGATAATCTTTGCCTGAATTTTTTGGAAGAAATTAAATCAAAATATAAAACAACTTCTTAAATAATGCGGGATTTCTAAACGCCTGTAGCGCGCCAGTGCTCTATCATGCAGCACGTTTAAGCTGTAGATGTAGGGGTCGCAAGAAAAGGTCAATGTTTTTGCAGTTTTTATTGCAAAACTTTTTTTAGCAAAATGAATCAAATATTTCTCCAGTAGAGTAGAGTTTAACTTTCTACACATGGTGATATCAACCGTTCTTGAATGTCTGTCAAAGGTGTCTTTAGCAGTGGCGTGTCGTGATGTGTTTCCAGGGTAAGCATCATTAGTTTAAAGTGCAACTGTTAATTGTTCACACCCCTCAGTAGAACACTCATTGGTCAGGTATCTAGGGGAATACATTCCCGTGTGAGGAATGTAGAGCAGAGCATATGTATGATTGATCAAATAGGGCCCAAGTGGGCGAGAACATATCACAGGTACAGTTTTAACAAAGCCTGCTTCCCTTGCAACACTCTACGACACGCCACTGGTCTTTAGTGAAAAAAATTTCTCTTAATTTAAAAAGTTTTTCATCAAATGGTTATATGCTCATGACAGATATTCAACAAATATTTAGATTACTATGTGTAGAAAATCAAAATTTATGTTTAACAGGTTCAATATTTGATTTTTTTAGGCCAAAAAAGTGTTTTGCTATATAAAAAAAAGCTGCAAAAATACTGACATTTTTTCAGGTTCCCTAGACTCTCAAGTAGCACCGCCAAGCTGCTCAATAGGATTCGATGAATTTCCTAGTATTTATTTTATTATGGTTTCTATGATAGAGAATATAATGAGACAATAGTTACATAACATGGATACGTACTCAAACTATTTTATTTAAATTTAAATTATTAATGTTTTCCAAAAGCCAAACTACCTTTGGTAGTTTGTTTGGGTCAGAATATTATGAGTATGTAGGTTCATATTAAGCTACACTTGAAATAGCCTGTTTGACATAGTAAGTGCTTGAAACACACTCATTAAATATTTTATCTAAAATAAAATTGTTTTTGCTTATTTATTTTATGATATGTACACCTTTTTCTGTGTTGCTTTACCTCTCCACTAGACGCACAATCTTCGACCAGTCATGTCCGTTGCTAGACCAATATTCCCGTCTTCTTTAATAGTGCCGACAGCAAAAACTTTTGAAAGGAAATAATTTCAACAATTATACCTAAAAATACTTGATTAAATCATGAACAAAAAGATGAACACAATAAACATATAAATTAAAGTAATAATCGTATGAAACAAAAGGAATAATAGTAGATAAAATAACTATTATCAAATAAAGTCAACTAGTAGTTGTGAAAAGGTACAGTACACTAAGAATGTTCTATGTCACTATGTTTTGTTATTAATGTGTGTAATTTTCTATTAGGAATAGACACAGTCTTCCAACGGATCTCTTTTGACACTCCCGATGAAGTTCAGATGGTGTAAACTAGCACCAAAACGTCACTTCCAAGACAAAGTTCGATGACGCGAGCTATATTCCATTTGAAGGGGAGCAAGTTGTCATCTCGGAGGAGAACCATAATCCCTGCCTTCAAGTTCGGTCACTTCTTTTACCATTTGGCACGTTTCTGGAACTGGATGAGATATTTTCTGGACCAGCGAGTCCAGAAGTGCTGCATAATCTGTTGCACTCGCTGCCATCTAGAGAGTCTACTCACGTCTACTATTCGTAGATCTGGATCTACCGTGGTGGTCAGTTCATTTTCGATTAGAAAGTACCCCGGTGTTAGGGAGGGCAAGTCATTGGCTTGAGAGGAGATGGGAATTAAAGGTCAGGGATTAAGACAAGCCTCTATTAATGTTAGAAAAGTGTACATCTTTTCATAAGTTAACGAAGCTATTTCCAAGTTGCATTTGAGATTATATTTTACTGACTTTAACTGCTGCTTCCCAAAACCCTTTAAAATAAATATATCATGTCTCAAAATGCGATTAATCTTTACATTTACAAACAAACAAAGCCTGTACGTTTTTACCCACAGTAACTCTTTTTTTTTTTAGATATTACCCTCTTAATAAATTCTGCGCTTTCTCAATAAAGTCCACGCCATCTCATAATAATTTTTGGTTGAACTCTCTAAAGAATGAATAACCTTTGCTGAATCACCTTTACCGACGCTTTCCAATAATGAAGTGTTTGAATGTTTGTTGAACCACTATTGGTAAACCCTGATTTTGGTAGGAAGAACCGTATCTGGTAGTTATTAAAGATACTAAACCAAATTGCATGGGTTTAGACATGAAGTCATGTTATCTTCAGATGTCACTTTTGACAGAATTTTATAAATACCCATAAAAATAACACAAATAATATAGTTAAATGTTCTCCATTTTTGCCACAAACAAATATGTTTGAATTTTCTAAACTGTTCTTCCAACCAAAATCAGGGTATATTGACGCAGCTAGTTCAAAATACATGTTTACAAATGCCTCACTTTCCTGCGTGTGTGATACTGAATCGTCTACTGATTCAATTTGTAGCTCATGTACTTCATTTTCAAACTCTGACTAACATTGTTCTAATGTTGGCAGTCTTAGTTCCAATTGAATTATTGACTGATCATTATCGATACTCTCAAAATTTGTTTTTAACCTAATTACTTGTACCTTTATTGGCCGCTTTTAAAATCAAGTTTTATGATCTCCTAATCCATTGTGTGTATACTAATTATCGACCAGTCAGGTCCAATGCTAGAACCAAGAGTTCCATCTCCTTTTACAGTGCCGACGCAGCTGCTGCCTATTCTAGTGGTGATAGCAAAAACTTTGCTATGAAGAACGTCACAAAAATATTTAAACTCTAGTTCCGACCTACGCGGGGTCGAACACTCTGGCGTTGGGATAGTTCCACCGGTCAGTCGGTGAACAAAACTAGGCAAATGATCACTAATATCGATGTGTATCCACACCGGTGGTCACAAGGCCTAAGGCATCATGTTTGCCACAAACTGGATTACCCATGACGGGAAGGTTGAGGTTCGAGTCTCAGCCAGATGCACCAAAGGAGTTTTCCCAAATGTGATTTTTTTTCTACCCCCTATTAATGCGAATTGGGGTGCATTTACTTTTAGTCACCAGTCTCATCCGTACCCATTAGATTTAAATAAACCCTGCATGAGTTAAACACAAAAAATATCAAGTAGAACTATCTCGTATGAACAAATGTAGGTCTACTTAACCTAAATGTATGAAAGTGCGTGTATGACAAACAATAAATAGCCACCTACTTCGGTGACCGCATGGTATAAGGCGTCACTCTTGACATAGACTAGACTGCCGATGACAGGGAGATCAGGACTCGAATCGGGTATGCTAAAGGTGGTTTTCCCTAAATATTTTTCTATTCTCCCTCCACGCAAATGTGGATAAACCTCCTCTAAATCCAACCTTCATCATCCATTACTCACTAAAGTAATACATACAGTATGCTTATAATATGACCAAGTAGTAAGTGCTAAAAAAAAATTAACCTACAATAAATATTTAGGTTTATCAAGTATATTTTTGTTAGTCCACCTTTAAACTAATAAATATAATACTAAACAAAAAAGGAGCAAAAATGTTTAGTCTTCATTTTAAAAATAGCATAATGCTTGGAATTTTATGAGTGATAGGGAATTAAATATAACAAATGACAAGTGATCTGTATTCACACTGCAAGGTTGCAATAATTCAAACCTTTTAAGGTGGAGATGTAGGGAACGCAAGAAAAGATCGGCGTTTTTTCAGTTTGTATAGTAAAACTTTTTTTGATCAAAAGAAATCAAATAACTCTCTATTAGAAACATAGAGTTTAATTTTCTTTACGTGGTGATATAAACATTTCTTGAAAATCTGTCAATCCTGGAATTAAAACTTTTTATCTTCATTTAAAAAGTTTCTCATCTAATGCTGCTATGCTCATGAGTAAGATTCTATTTATTTTGGCAACTCGTGTTCCCTGTAGCCCCACCTTAATATGGTACAGCAAAAACCAAAACTGCAATGTTAATACAGAGAAAATTGGTAGACGAATGGTCCAGATAATCGCAAATACGTGTAGAAGGTTGTAACTGAAATTACGTTCACTAAAGATATAGGATGAAATAAATGAAGGTCAGGTAGCCTATTTTGAATAGTCTTATACAAAGTGAGTACAAGAAAGGAAAACTTATGTTTAGAATAACGTGAAAAGCTATTTTAATATAGGCCTACCGCTCTATGTAGAATATTTTTTTCGACAAATTAGGTTTTATTTCTCTATTTACAACATAATTAATGACTGATAAATATTTAAATATCAACGTTGGTTACTGTTAGGTAAAAAAGAAGAATTAAAAAACCACCTGAATCAATTATTTACCATCATCAAAAGTATATTTGATATTTTGTAAAGGTTTCAAAATAATCACGTATTCATTGAACACAGGTAAGAACCCTTTTCTAAAATAAACGATTGCAACTCAAGTATTTCTCTACTGATTTGTAGCTTCGAGTATTCTAAATAAACAAGTCGCAAAAATCCCAACACGTGGTCCCGCATTTCTTTTCTACTCCCGCAAAAAAAAAAAAAAAAAAAAAAGTGTTTCGCGTGGATTTGGAAGCCGAAGAGAAAAGCTGTCAATCAAAGTGGTCGTAGCCACGCCTCTGTGTTTCCACTAGCCAGTCACGTGTCCACAACCCGCCCCTTTATTATTAAATGAAAAAAAAAACAGGTCGAAACAAACAAGGTAACACGCATTTGTTCAAATAATGTTGGTTTTGAATAAGAATGGCATTACAATATGGACCAAGGGTAAGTAAAAAGACAAGTGAAAAAAGGTTTACTGATTGGGTTTCTGGTTATTTCAAATTATTCCTCACGAGTTTTTTAAAAACCTATTTATGATTCATTTAAGAACAAATTTAGTTATACTCGCGATTTTGTCTGTATTTAATACAAGATATTGGACCATAAATATTATCTGAAAAAATAAAATATATTCATTGGTCTATTTAATAGATATCTCTTTTTTAATGATGACCATAAAACAAATTTAATGAAAAAGATAAAATAAAGAAATATGCCAACTTTTTGAAGGCCTTTATAAAATATTCTAAGGATAACTACTTCAATCCCTAGCCTGGTTATTTATTTTATATTTAACAAACTTAGCGAGTATAATAAAATTCAATGGTTGGATAATGTTAACTGGCAACACAAAAACGAGCGAGGCTTGTTAAAAGTAAGCTAGGCTATACAATGTTCAATTATGTAAACCAATGTGCTAAAAGATTCACTTATACTCGCAAATCACATCAAAACAATAAGTTTCAAAACTTGTAATCTACAATGTTGTATTTACTTTACCAGTCTATAATATAAAACAAGATATTCAAAAAATCTTTATTTTAAAAGATTTTGTTTAGTTGAAACAAACAGTAGGTGGAAAGTGAAAACTATACCCGTTGTAGATTTTCCTAATTATTTTGTTGGCATAGTTATTTGTAAGCCTTACAACAGGGACGCGAGCATAATCAAGGACGTTAGAATTAGATCAGTGTCTACAACATTATTTGAGATAATTATATTCTACCAAACTTAATTTAATACTGCTGATGTTTAAGAAAAACGTGATTGCAAAATTGTGTGTTTAAAAAAAAGCAGCGTTAGTTAAGTGTCGAAACTTGGTTTAATGCTTGGACTTTACTGTTTGCGATCCTTTTCTTGACATTAGTTTCTTAAATTCAAATAGAACATAAAGATAAATAGTGTGGCGTTGATGAAGGCCTACCTTAACAATATTTCAAAATTATAATTTCAAAATGATCACCAAGCGCGTATGAAGCTAGTTTTGTCCAGGGGAGGTCCGCTAGAAAATGCCCATTAAATGTGTGTATATGTATATATGGACCCTCAAATTCTAGGGGGGCCCAGAGCCCCCCACCTTTTTTACACCCTTTGTGATTACAAGTCAATAAGAAAAAATAATAATAAAAGTAAATGACCTGTCCTGAAGACGGCGCCTGCAGATAAGTGGTGACGTCAGGTTCTACCATACAGCTCCTGAGGGTGTCTGGTATAAACATGGTAGACGCCGCTTCCCCTGGTGTGGCTAGCCAGCCAGGTGTGGGTCCGAGACGTGGACGGCGGGGCGTCGCGACGCTGGGAGAGGTTAGAGGTCAAAAATGTGAATAACAGAGTCACGAAAAAAAAACTTTCTGCTTAAAAAAATAAATCGTAGCTATGTCCACAATTTTTTTTTTTTCAGAATGTATAACTAAAGCGTCACTCCATATGTGGCCGGAGGATGTCCCACTGATCTAGAAATGTTTTTGAACAAAACACAGTCTTCTCTTGTTTGTGTGTTTGTTTGTGGCTGAGGAGGTTTTGTCGTCGTGTCCCGCGCTCACACTCGTTTCCCTCTATAAAAAAAACCGTGAACGTCACGAGTGAGATCGCGCCGCGCACTAAAGGGCCGTGGTTCTTCGCTCTGAGGACAGACCGCCTTCTTGCTCCACGCGCCGGTAGGGGGAGGGGAAAGGGGGCGGAGCGTCGGCACCAGCGTGGCTGGCGGTGGGGGGACGGGGGGGGGGGACACACCACCTCATTGAAAGACCCCACGTGGTAGGAAGGCTCGGGGCTAAGATCGCGCTGCTGGAACATCCAACATAAACAAAAACTGACTGCGATTTGCAACGCGATTCTTTTTGCAGTTCTTTAGTTTTGGTCCTCACATAATCAAGTAAAACGTATTTACAGACAATTAGCGGATTAAGGAAATCGATTCCAGGACAAACTAAATAGCTTGAACCAGAAACCTAAAATATACAGTCCAATATTCAAAGAAAGGGCCTTTATGATATTAAAAAAAACTGTAGCCAAAATCGATAATGTACTATTTTATCTGTAGTTTTTTTTGTCAATACGTCTTACTACCCATTTGTTTCGGTTGTACATATGAACTACATAGTTAGGCCTACGATAATGTGTTAAGAATGAGGATTGTATAATTTAGAGGAAGTGTACCCGTATTTGCATGTAAGTAGAGTGGACACCCATTTAGGAATAACCACCCTCAGTACACCCGACCAGCATTCGAACCTCAATCTCCCCGTCATCGTTTGTCCAGTTTATTGCGCGAGAGACGCCTAAAACCAGCGTTTTTCAACCGTTGTGCTGATGGAGTTTGGGGGAAGATAAAAATAGAATTGAGACAAAATTGTAGCTGTAGGTTTTTAAATTCATGATCAACATTATTTTTAAGAATAATACCATTACTATAATTATAGCTATTGATCTTTTAAAACACAATAATTAATACGCGTTTCTTTTCTTAAAATAGTGATGGTTTAGCTTAACAATTTTAGGACTTTGTTCAGTGTACCGCGAGATGAAAAGTATTGAAAATCGTTGCCTTTATAATTTAGACCATTCGACCATCGGAGCAGGTTTAAAGATATTAATAAACTCCTACTTTCTTATTAATCTATGGCATTAGGCACTCGAAATTTCATTGATGCACTTACAAAAGTACTTCACCTATCCCTTTCTTGAGCTAGTTAAATCCAGTCCACCGCATTACACCTTTTCCCTATCTTAATATAGTTCTATCCAGTCCACCTCATTTACCCTATTCCTATCTTGAGTTAGTCTATCCATCCACCTCATACACCCTTTCTCTTTCAGTCATTATAATGTTACCCTTTCCATCCGTGTCTAGGTCTTCCCAATGGTCTATTCCCGTTGGGTTTGCCAGTCAATATCCCTGAACGAGGTTCTAGATTATCCCATTCGCACTGCATATCTGGCCCACCGTAATCTACGAGACTTGATTATCCTAACAATGCCTTGTGATGAGTACAGGGTATGTAATTCTCACAATATGTAACCTCCTCCACTCAAAGAATCCTCATCCCTTTTTGGACCATATAATATCTTCCTAAGCGATTTGTTTTCGAACATCCTAAATTTGTTTTCGGCACGTAAGGTGAGAGACCATTACACTATAGCGGGTCTCCATTCAAAGTCAGGGAAATAATCGGTATTGTTTGTTTTTGAAAGTTTGCTGTACTGTCACTAGAAGGTCTCATCCATAAACCATGCAATGCCCAGTTTATACAGTGCGGGTTGGCTGAATTAGCCAGCTGCTTCAACTAAGTTTGTTTTACTGGCCATTGACCACTTCGATACACGGAAAAAGACTGACAGCATTTCTGAAGTTTGTGGCTGAGGCCAGTGCTATTTTCACTTTTACTCTTGCTAGTACAGCTTCACGTATTGTGCCTGCGCGTTGATTGATTGGTGCTAGCTATTTAGCCTTGTTTATTATGTATATAAGGGGTAAAGTAAGTCACGTTTATTAATGCTAACTTGATGGGCTAACATCCTGGACCCTCCTTTAGTTTTTAATCAGTCTACACATTTCTGGCCATGGTCATCTCTCTTGCCATTTCTTAATTTATTGTGTCTGGCAGGAAATATATCTAAGAAAAACCAAAACGTAATAAACGGTGTGTGTGGGGAGGGTGGGGGTCAAAACCTTACCTATTGAAAATAAATTAATCTCGACGATTATTTATTTCTTTGATCAGCCGAAGTAACGTTCCAAAGACCAGAGTAATTTTGATACAACTCAATTAGTTTAAAGGCAAAAGACTATACAGTTCGATAGCACATGCGAAGAACCTCTCAAGTCAGCCGAAATGTTGTGTTGGTTAGTTTATCTACAACAATTGAGCCAACCCCGACAAAACTTGTTGGCACCAGACCTCCTATACGCCAACATGTTGACCAACATCGCCAAGTTGTAAGCGCTTACATTGTAAAACAACTTGTTGGGATCGTCTTGGCCAACATATTGTATATCAAGATAAACAAGGCTTCATAACAGTTTACATTCATGTGGAACGTTATCACACAGCACTTTATATATTGCCGATGATGCTTCTAAATACCTCTTACGCAAATATTCCTTTTCCACACTCCCTTAGTCCTATTCCTTGACTCATCATATATAATACAGTGGAGCGTCGTTAATCCGGATCGATCGGGACCGGGATCCATCCGGATTACTGAATTGTCCGGATTTTCAAATGTACTTTCAATAACTGTATACATACGTAATGTGTTGACTAGAGGAACATGACGCTCGGAGTCTACTGTATTGCAAAATAGAGGCTGAAGGGTTCGAAAAATACAGTACACAAAATATTTTAATAAAGTATATTGAGTAAGAACATGTACATTATGTAATTTAGATTAGTAACTCTACAATACTTTTTAGAAAAAACAAAATCTAAAGTAATTAATGGAAACTTACTGGGTAAGGACTCTTAATTGTTTTTTGTACAAGACTTGACCTGCTCTCACCGCCGATCCGGATTTGCGACGCTCCGGATTTTTGAGAACCGTTCTGCTAAAGTTCAACTCATCTCTACTTCATCCGCCCTGTCCGAGATGTTCGGCACGGGAGTGCCCATCAAATCTCAAACTCAACCATCTAAAAATCAGTGTGCATGCGCATTTGACAACGCATGTGCTGTACATCCAGAAGCAAGCAAACATCTTCTTTGGTTGCTGTGAGGCGATTTAAAATAACCCGTTGATGTAACGCGTTTGTATCGATGTAACTTATATGATTATGCCATGACACAGCATTATAATTTGAAAACATCCATCGAGAGAATGAGTTAAATATATGTTTATCCACTAGAAAATAAAATATGTTGATGTCAGCTGTTTTAAGTTTGCGTTGTAATACATCATGGGTCAACATAAAGCGTGTGAGTTGCTGAGCCACTGAAGCAGGTTCTGTTCCCTCTTTTTGGCGAAAGTGGGAATCAAGCTTTACGAATAAAAACTCTCCTTTCTTCAGATATTGTCATGATTAGAAAATTGCGATTATTATAACTCTATAGTCATAGGTCACTGACCTCGCGTTAACAGCAAGGGACAGTTCAGAAAAGCCGAGTAGCTGTTCACCCAGTAAGAAGACCAGCTACTGTGCTGTCTTACTGGAAAACTAGTAGCTCGCACCGTGTGAACTAGGCTTAACGCTGTTGTTAGGGGGGAGCCTTAATGTCTTCATGGTGTTACATAGGGATAGGGAGGGTACATCACAGAACTACTTAACACAGATCTTATACTTAAATTATAATGTGAAAAAATAATATTCATTTTCGTGTTAAAAAAATAATATATATTCGGATTTAAAATTGATTCCGATAGTATTAAATAATTTAAGTCCCTCTTTTAGTGTCAGAAAATAATTACATTCACTATTAATGTGAAGAGTTAAGTAACAATAATTGGAAAGGGGGGAGGGGTCAGGTTAAATGTCTAAGTGGAGTTACATGAAGGCGGCGGGTCAAAAAAAAGTAATAAAAAAGGGTTACGTGGTTTATGGATGACCTCTAATGTGTTTAATTCGCTCACCATGTCCAAAAGTCCTTTTCCCTCCCACCACCCACCTTAGGTAGGCATGCACTCTGACGAGAAAGGTAAGGTGACAACTTTGAACCGGTTTGTCTTATAAATGGACATAAATGACTGCTAGAAAAAAAAAACTACTTTACGTACAGCTATTTGATTTGGAGCTCTCACTTTTGATGGGTGTTATAAGTACCAGTAAAACTAGTAGATCTGTGGACATAATACCTTGCTCCCTCCGTGTTCTTATCGTTACTACAGTCTTACTAGTAGTTCTGTGAACAGTAGACCTCACACTCTCCATGTTCTTATCGTTACTAGAGTCTTACTAGTAGTTCTGTGAACATTAGACCTCGCTCCCTCCATGCTATTATTGTTACTACAGTCTTACTAGTAGTTCTGTGAACAGTAGACCTTTCTCCATGTTCTTATCGTTACTACAGTCTTACTAGTAGTTCTATGAACAGTAGACCTCACTCTCTCCATGTTCTTATCGTTACTACAGTCTTACTAGTAGTTCTATGAACAGTAGACCTCACTCTCTCCATGTTCTTATCGTTACTACAGTCTTACTAGTAGTTCTATGAACAGTAGACCTCACTCTCTCCATGTTCTTATCGTTAATACAGTCTTACTAGTAGTTCTGTGAACAGTAGACCTCACTCTCTCCATGTTCTTATCGTTACTACAGTCTTACTAGTAGTTCTGTGAACAGTAGACCTCACTCTCTCCATGTTCTTATCGTTAATACAGTCTTACTAGTAGTTCTGTGAACAGTAGACCTTTCTCCATGTTCAAATCGTTAATACAGTCTTACTAGTAGTTCTGTGAACAGTAGACCTCACTCTCTCCATGTTCTTATCGTTACTACAGTCTTACTAGTAGTTCTATGAACAGTAGACCTCACTCTCTCCATGTTCTTATCGTTAATACAGTCTTACTAGTAGTTCTGTGAACAGTAGACCTTTCTCCATGTTCAAATCGTTAATACAGTCTTACTAGTAGTTCTGTGAACAGTAGACCTCACTCTCTCCATGTTCTTATCGTTACTACAGTTTACTATAATCTTAAGACTTCCCTCTGAATTTTAATATGAAATATTTCCTATAATTTCTTCTTTGGATATTAAGGGTGCTACATGGGCAGGTAGAAATATCTCGTCGCCTTTTGGGAGTAAAAAAAATGTTTCACCTTTTCTCTTTACTTGTCTTTCTTTCGGTTCGTAACAGATTAGAGAAAGAGGAAGGAGGAAAGACTTGTCACTCAAGGCCGGGATGACTCATTCACCAGTTAAAGCGACAGCTTTGCCACTCTTTTGGCTTATATTTCACAATAGCCCTCTGGATTGATACACAACCAATCTACTTCCAAATTTAGACAGTGATCGAGTTGTTTAATAAATAAGAACATTACTATTTCAAGTTGCTGGTAATGCTGCTCTTGTATATTAAAACGTGATTTACATTCCTTTACATAAAATAATTAGGTACTTCTAACTTTATTTTTTAGCTTTGTATCTAAATATTGATTTTTTAGGTTAATTTTCCACAACCATCAAACTACTTGCTATGGATTATTTGCATATCCACTAATTAATACGCTAATATATTAGGGAAAAGAAAAGTTTAATTTTAAAGGAATTGTCCCCGCATTAACGTGGAGAGTGAATGGAAATCGACCATTCAGGACAAAATCCCCTCTATACAACAGACCGGGATTCAAACCCTAACCTCCACGTCATTGGCAACCAATGCTATTGTTAGACTGACGCCTTAGATCATTCGACCCTTTGGGTAAATCCCAGCCGGAGAGTAGTTTGAACACTTTTAATTTTTTGTTTAAACATCTTATAAAATCATGACTAAAAAAATAATAGCCCTCTTTTAGTGGGCACGTGAACAAAATCATTTCTCTCATCTAATCTAATTTACAGGTGATGGGTAGGTCGGGATTGTAATTCCAGTCGTGTGGTCTATGATATATTTCCTTCGAATATTTTTCACTCTATCTTCACACAAGTGAGGGTATAAGACCTCTGATTGATAATTTCCACTTTCTTCCCGCTTAGTGGGATTATTGTATTATTAGGGAACTCAATAATTATTTAAATGTGTAACAGTTGCATAACAATTATCTTTCTTTCCAATTTTTAAGTAAGTGGTGGTGAAAACTTTAATTGTATAGAACGTTTAGATATTTGTAGTACAATATTTTGATTTCTAGTTGGTGTAATTAAAAATATTATTTGACAACTTTATAACATGTTTTTTTCAATAATATTCGATAATATGGTGTAGGTAAGCGTGACCTTTAAAATTACTTATTATTTATACTCACAAAATAATTACGAAATATTATGCTTGTGTTTTTATTTATTTCGATTTTTATATTTATAACTTATTTTGTATGTTTCAAAATATTTATAAGCCAACAAAAATATATTACAATAGCTATCAATAAGCTTGTATGGATATAGTTTTTACATAAGTCATAAAAAATTAGTTTAATTTGTTGGTATGTGATTGAAATAGCTTTCACTTTATATCTACCAACGAGTAAAATGTGTTTGTTTCAATCTCTACGTGGAGAGCCTAAACAAGGGAAGTAGTGTTGAATATATTTTTACAACCAAATAAAGTTGAAGTAAAATATAAATCTAGAAATAAATTTAGACAAAGAACGTCCATTATATGTGTACGTCTAATGAAGGGAGGCAATGCCCACTATATGTATACACCTGATGAAAGGTTACAATGTCCACTATATGTGTACACCTTATGAAAGGTTACAATGTCCACTATATGTATACGCATCCGATGAAGGAATACAATGTTAACTATATGGGACTTCACTATCTGCATGGTTCAAAGCAGTAATTCCCAACTTTTTTTTTTTTTGAGAGTTTGATGCTGTTACAGCCCTCACACCCAAGTTAAATGTAATATGCATTCTGAAATCAATGATAATATCCTTGCAGAAATACTATCTTGCCAACAGGTCAATATTTCCTCGTTTGAAAAAAACATGATCACAATATAAATGCACATTTTACGTGGCATAATTTATAATTCTTATAAATAAAACACACGTTAAAACATAACGTATGTTAAATGGTTATAAAAATAAGGACTTGATCGTATTGTCAAAATTATAGAACATAAGTATGGTATTTAATATAAGAACATTTTGTTAAATATTCTATAGCTTGTATTTTTTAGCATAAAACGATTCCTGCAATATCAGTAAAAACCCATACGCTGCCGTACAACTCCCTTGCAATTATTTACATCTCACAAAACTAAAAATACCCCCTGAAGGACGGTATCACCCAATGTGGGAAACACTGGTCTAAGGCTTCATTCTCGTGTTATCATCGTCGTGGCCTGCTGATGACGGGAATATTGGTTTTCAAATCACAGTCGGGTATGAAACATTACACGTATACCACAAAGCTTAGAAAAATTCTGTTCACTATACGTAGGCCTAGATAACAAAATAAAGGAAAATCATGTTCACTACACGTATACTACAAAGTTTAGGAGAATTATGTTCCCTATACGTAGGTTATATTACAATATTTGAAATTTACAGATTCCAGCGAAAGAACGAAGCGAAGGTGGACCGAAGAAATTCTTTCCCAGGCAAGTACCAAAGAACTCTCCTATGCAACCAAAATGAGCCTTCGAGCTTCAGGAAAATTGTATACTGTGAAAGGTGTGAAAGATGTGACATCGGGCAGCCCATCAAAAGCTCAGAGGTATCGAAAATCTTTGAAGTTTATTCCAGAAACCATTATTTCCGGTGATAACGCTCTTTCACTTATAATTGAGCAGAAATTATCGCGAAGTCAGTATTTGGGTTTAAGATATATAAGCTTAGAAAATAATTATAAATTGTATCCCTCCTATAAAGAAGTTTTAAAGGCTAAACAAACGTAAATGTTATCCTGATACATCAAGCATCACTGTAACTGAATGCTGTGCAGAAGTAAAACTACAGGCCTTATTAGACCATACAGTTGAACAAATTTTGTCGACTCAAATGGACGTTATTAAAAGCTTGAGTTCTGAAAAACTTTTTAACTTGAATTTTATTTGCAAGTGGGGTTGTTATGGTAGCTCTGGCCAAAGTACGTATAAACAAAAATTCAGTGATGATGACGGAAGTAAATCGTATGCAAATATTTTTTTCACTTCACTTGTTCCACTACAAATCATATCCGAAGATGGAGTTACTAACGCAAAAATCCAAGACCTTCATCTCCTCGATTTTGTAGGCCAAATAAAATTGAATTTTTGCATGAAATTACGGAAGACACTGTAAAACAAACTGAGTGTGTTAAAGAACAAGAAACAAAACTTGTACCTTTTGAGATTGTAAGAAATGGAAAAGAAATATCAGTTTATTATAAACTTGCGTTAACGATGATAGATGCCAAAGTTTGTAATGCAATTACCAATACTGTATCCACTCAACGTTGCTATTTATACCAATCAACTTCCAAAGGTTTTAATAATATCGACGATATTTTATTAAAAAAGATAAATCGAGATAGTTTATCGTTTGGGTTGTCTACACTACACATGTGGATTCGATTATTTGAATGTTGTTTATACTTATCCTATAAACTAGAGATTAAAAAGTGGCAAGCACGAAGAAAAGAAGATAAAGAAAAAACAGAAAATAGAAAATAAATTATTCAAAAAGATTTCCGTCAACAATTAGGACTTATTTTCGATCAACCAAAGCCTGGATTTGATAGTACGAATAACGGAAATACTGCTCGGAGATTTTTTGAAAATTTGTCTGTTTCCGCTTCTATAACGGGCGTTGATGAAGGTCTAATTAAAAGATTTCATGTTACATTGCAAGCCATTTCAAGCGGCCATGAAATTTATTTAATTAAATATAAAGTATACACATTAGAAACAGCTCGTAAATTTGTGTATTTGTATCCCTGGTTTTATATGCCAACTTCTCTACATAAACTTTTTATCCATGGCACTGATATCATAGCTAATGCATTAGTGCCGATAGGACAAATGTCTGAAGATGCGCTAGAATCTTGTAATAAATATATAAACATATATCGTGAAGACTTAGCGCGAAAATGCAGCAAAACAAAAACAATGGAAGAGCTTATTTTTCCTCTTTTAGTAGCATCCGATCCCTTTATTTCAAGTTTGAGAAAATGGCCTAAAATAGGTAAAATCTATGTCACCAGAAGCAGTTGAATTATTAATTTCACCAACCATTTATATGTGTCATGCTGCGGGCTACAACACTTCTTCTTTCTCGATTCCAGAATCCTCTGATTAAGATACAGGTAACTCAACTGATGACAATGAAGAATTTTCATTTACATATTATGTTAAAAAAATGATAAATACAGATTTATTTTATACATTTCACTTTGTATTTAACTATTAAATTATTAAGTTTTCATTTTATTTGTTTTAATTTTTTCAGTCTCATTGATTGAATAGTACAATAAAATATTTTGCAAAATCTTTCTGCGTGAAAGTTGTTGTTAAATTTGAGTCAATATATGGAAAAAAATCAATAATTGTGTAATTTAAAATGCTTCAAAAGAGATAGTAAATATACATGTTTTACTTATTAACATAGATTATACTTTAAAATTTTACAGTTTTCTATAAGAATATCATGTTTTTGTTGACAATACTCTAACTTTAATAAATATATTTTAAAAATCAAATGCAATTTAAAATCGCTGTAATTTTATTTTAAATATTTTCAAGAATAGTGCCTATAAGCCTATATGAATACTGTTTCTAAAGAATTGGAAGAAATCTCTTGCGTAAGAACTCTTTTTTAGTGTAAAACACATGCTTTCAGAAACAAATATCTTATAATTTCTTAAAGTTATTTTCAAGGTAAATAGTAGGCCTACATAAGTATAATTTTAAAGAAAGATTAAATGTAAACAGTTTTAAAAAATATAAGTAGTTTCCAAATCATTTCTAAATTTATTTTACTATTTAAATAAAATGCCAATTTTTGTAAAAAATAAAAATTAATCAAAAGCTAAAATTAATATTATTACTATGTTAACTTTGCCCCACTCTCCCCTATATACAAAGTTTTTTCCTTAAATTGATTTCGCTCGGTTTCGTGGGTTAAATAATTATTTAATTAAAAGTTTATGACTTTTACTATTTAAATATTTCTCTAAAACAAATAATAGTTCTACCCAGTTTCGTACGTTATTGTATTATTGGGTCAGAGTAAAAGGTTTTTTTAAATTCTAGTGTATAACTTCAACAAACAATAGGTTTTTTCCGGTATCGTGGTTATTGAGACATAGGCTTTAAAGGTTATGGTTAATATAAATAAAAGTTTATGTTCTTCTAGAAAATGTTTTATTTTGCTACACCTTAAATTTTTCCTGGTTAATAAGGTGTAGGGCCTATTATATGTTATTTTGACTAAATTGTATATGTTTAAATATTTATGGTCACCATATTGGTTCCGTAATTTTATTATTTTGCAATTTTGACTTTGGTTTCGTAATCAGTGACCTCTAAAACCCCTAGGTACCAAGTTTCGTACAAAATGAATAAAACTTGAAAATTTTGCCGGCTTTTATGAATTTAGAACCGCCATAATGGGTCCACCATTTTGTTTTTTCAATTCTGACTTTTGTTTCGCAATCAGCAACCTTTAAAACCCCTATGTACTAAATTTAATACAAATTGAATAATATTTTCTATTTTGACCAGCTTTTCGGTATTTGGCCCCACTGTGTGGTGGTGGGAAATGCTGCTTTAAACACATGCACTGGTGGTCATAAAATGTAATGCTTCTGGCTCTCAAGAAACTGGATTGATTTGAGGAAGAGGTAAATAAATATACGAATACTAACTAGATACACAACAAATAAATTGTCCCTGTTGTTTACCCATACTCACTCCATGCTGATGCAGGTGCACATTTCCTAAACTACCTTATCACTCCATTGCACTTAAATCACCTCTTAATAAATATGGTAGCTTAGTAATTAAAAAATGCAAGTTGTGTAGCACAAGTTTAAGTTTTTACATCTAGAGGACACTAGTTTGATACCGGGGGTGCTAGAGAATAAAATTTCTATTTGTAGATGGATACGTCCTTCTATCTGAATGGTGAATATTTAGGCTATATTTCTGAATGTGAAGTACAAATTACATTGTTATCTAAGTTAGGTTGTCTGTTTAAAAAGTGTACGTTAAATGCATGAATTTCATTAGGCTTGTGTCATTTTTAAGCAATTCACTGTTGATATATCTACCAAAAAAACAGTCACCTAAAATCAGCAATGCATAGTTTCTTCCCCTTATTTCAATTTCTTTTCTTGCGGTGGACTGTGAGGTATAATCTTATTTTCATCCCTCTTCTATGGTCCGCAGTTGTATTTTCTCGGTTTGTACTGACGCTAGCTTTTTTTAGCTTGCACTTACTAAAATGTGGTCAAAATGTATTTTTCAATAAAGAGCGCCACGACCTGCAAGCTTCTACCGAAGGTGATGAGCCGGGTGGAAGTACAAACAGCAAGAGAAAGCGAGAGAAGGATTAACCTGCTCGTCTGCCATTCTCTCACTTCTCCTACTTCCTCCTTCGCTCAGAGCAAAGTTTGACCGGTCCTTTGCCGAGTGATGGCGTTAGTGTACAGGGAAAATATTACCAGTTGCTACCTCTCAGGTTAATAATAATGCCAATAAATTTTGTGTTGTGACACCCCTAATAAGTTATATAATTCAATTCACAAATCTCCATTTTATGTTCCTATAGTATTGCCCTTTCATTTCGCTTGGATTTAGGTATTTAACAATCAACTCAAATATCGCTTATTTTGACTTTTCTAAGTACAAAATTTCATATTTTAAACTATGTTTACACATCTCTCTTATCTATAGAAACATAGAATAGAGTTTTTTATTCATTCCAGTGAAGACCAAACTTCAATATTACTATTAGTTTTATCAAAATCGTGATAGAGCTGAACACTTGAGTGACACTGTATTGGCTCCCCTATGTAGGCCCCTTAAATTGATATTTTTACTTGGTGATCAAGTTAACCAAAACACAAATTAAAAGGGTCTATTATACTAAATAATACATTATATACATAGTGAATAACGGTTGTTCACTTGTTTTAAGACAGTCTCTAAATAACTGTGATTTTTTTCTTTAGTAAATACACCTTAATTACTCGATCGATTGCTTAAAGCTATAAGTTCAAATTACTTGATATGAGCTAATAACTTATAACCATTTGAGCGGCCACCATATTAAAATGGATAACCAAATTGAAAAACTATGTTTATAGGCCAACATTGTTCGGACTAGGTTCAAAGAATGTCCCTACCAAATTTCATTCAAATGTATCCACGTACTTGACAGTAATTATCTCGGAACAAACATCCCGACATGTGGACAGAGAGACAGACAATATGTCAAACGGTCATGTTAAAACAGAACCTCGCTACGCTCAGTCAATAACATTAATAATATAGAAATATGTTATCAATGATAACCGCATAAAATATGTTTGTATTTTATAAAAGATACTCTAAATGTCCATTAGCAAAGAAAATCAAATAACACGAACTTTACGTTCTAATTACTCAAATATCTGATTTCTCTGTTAACATAATCTAATGTGTATATTTTAGAACAAAAACCCACAAAGGTGAGCACTTGAACCAAGACGCCAGTCTTGTCTTGTCTGGTCAGAAATTGACTGAGGAGTCACGGTTTAAATTCCAGCCATGTATATCGAGGAGGTATTTCCAAAATTGTTTTCAACTCTCTCTCCATGCAAAACTGGTACACTAATATAAATTTTACCTTTCTCATACCTAGCTCACAAGCGTAATAAGTAGCCTACATATGCGTATAACCTGAATAGATAGTAAGAGGCAGTTCTAAATTGTAATAAAAATACTGTAGTAGTGGCATGGACATGATATAACTCTTAACAACTAGTCTAGATGCCATATAAGGTTCTTCCTATGAAAAGTGGACTGTAGGCTATATGATTTGCAATAAAAAAAATTTGCTAAATAAATATGTAAATCCCGTTAGTGAGAAATGTTACCCAACAATCAAATACTTATTTTTTTTCTTTTGGAGATAAAAACTTCAAACGAGTGTAATATACAATATATTTACATTTGTTTGATTTTTTAGGATGGACCAAGAATATTAATAGTTAATACCTTCTGATGAATAGAGCCTGTCGACCATAAGCTGACATGACTCATTATCAAGTTTCAGGACAATGTGCAGAACGTGACGTTAATGTTAGTGTCGTTTAAGTGGGAAAACTATCTTGTTGATCTTGTTCAAAACAGCTTTACATTTTTTCAAAACTTTTTTTTATGTTAAAAAACCATTTGTAATATTTGACTAACAAATTTTTGTTAGTCTATATTATTATTAGCACCGTGTCTTACTACTTGTTTAGGTTCTACGCTTATGTACTAATTACAATAATGGATTAGGGATTAGTCAGGCTTAATTTAGATGGAATTCACCCGAATTTGCGTGAAGGGAGAGTGACAAACCATTTGGGAAACCCTCAGTGCATCCAACCGGGATCGAACCCCGATCTACCCGTCTTCGGCAGTCTAGTCCAACACGAGATTAACGCATTAGAGCATGCGGCCACCGAAGCGGTTAGAGTAGAATGTTAACTGAGCTATCATAACTACACATTTTTAAAATGTATCTATGGAAAGTGCTATGCCTAGATATACTTGAATACTTGGTCGATGTCTTAAGTGGAATAAACTCTTATATGTTTAAATATGGTTTTAGAATATAAAAAAATATTTGAAAGCTAAGCACGCTATGAATTTTAATCTTCAAATTGTACACAAATATTTTGATGATTTTTTTGATCTTCTTTAATATACACTATTTAAATCAGTTCTCATTTTTAAATTAAGATTTTTTGCACCACTATTCTCCCCCTTGTTCCGAGGTCAGAAGGAGATTTCCTTTTCCACCCTCCTCTCCACAGTTTATTTCGGCGCCTATGGAGTCTGAAAAGTTCCTCTTTCTAAGTTAATAAAGAATCCAGACAAGCCATTCAAACTAACAGAGAACACTGGTTTAAAACTGTATGCTATTAAATGTATAACAGTATGCATTAATTATATTAGGGGGGAAAAGTAAGAAATTTACATACAAAATAAACACGTTGATTCATCCAATTTTAGTGAAATTTATAATTAATACTTTAATACACTAGACAAATTAATAAATAATATACAAAACAGTTTTTTTTAATATAACTTATATTTAATTTATCATACACTAAGAAGTATAAAATGTATCTTTGACTTTTCGTACACGATCGGTTTTGGATGGGAGTGTTGACAATTATTAGGAAATAAATGCCTGTTATGCTTAACCTCATTAGATAGTTCTTCCCAAGGATCCCGTCAGACTCGTAATGGTCATGATTGTGGACATTTTTATGTGCATGAATAAATGCCACATATTATATTTTATTGGAATTTAATTCCTAATTGTCTATCATTTAATATTTACACATAAAACCGATCATATACGAAAAGAAAATAATTATTTGTTGCTTTTAGTGTACGATAGTTGAATTATTTTTGAAAAACTTTTATTTTACATTCAATATATATATATATTTGTTACGATGTGAGGAAAAAGTACGAATTCCGGTTTAGGTATAAATCCAGGATATCTGATAGATCCTATACGGCACGCAATGCGTGCAAGGTAAGAGCTTAAATTTTTATTTACTAAATTGTCGGCGTATAGTCCGAATGGATAGTAAGACGCGGTGCTAAAAAAAAAGTCACGTGAATTAGGAATATAAGAAAATTTGCAGAGTTCTATATTTATTAGAAATAACTGGAATGTGATCAACAGATTTGATGACAGGGCCAGTGAGTATGGTATACAAAAACGAACATTCCTTTTATAGCAGAATAAAAAGTTTGATTAAAATTTAATAATTTATTTTAAATAATAGTTTGTATAAATTTAATTGTACTTTCTATTCTAACATGTATTGAGTATTTGATTAGTTTGGATTAATTATGGTACAATTATTACTATAATATTTAGAAATAATAGTGAAATATTTATTTTTGCTATGTAAAATTTTGAATACGTTTACAAAAATTGACCCTAGAGAACAAATAAAACATAGCATCCTTTTATTTACTCGACTTGTAAAAGAAGTCAACTAGCAAATAGAATTAAAATAATCAAGAAAAATGAAAGACAAGTCAATTAATAGTTCCAAAATTTTTAATGCCACTGGATTTTGGATGACGCTTTAAAAAATTCTGATTGCAAACACTCTTGACTGGCTCTAATATTGGATTTTTAAATACTATGCTTTAGAATAATTCTGAATGACAAACACTCCAACTAGCTCTAATACTGGATTTTTAAATAATACCATGAAGCTTTGAAAAAATTCGAGTTGTCAAACTGGCCCTTATTTCTGATTTGTAAACAATATTAAAATTTTCAGTTAATCAAATATCGAATAATTCAATGTTTTCATATATTGTGTTATTCATATGTAAATAGCTACACAGATTAATATGCCATTTCAACACATGGACTAAGACAATTGGTATACTGGACCAAAATACGACTGCCTGTAGGTCCGAATTTTTAAGTTAGCCATTATTTCAATAGAAATCCGGTCTTTTGAACAATCCGTACTACCTACAAATTCCCTTCCCTGAATCTCACCCTTTGTCATTTGTCTTATATAGGCCTATAAAATCTCACTTATATCGGTGAACAAGATGGCTGAGGCATCAACATCGTCTGGTCTAATTTGATTGTGTCGGGGATGTTGGGGTTCAAATCCCGGCTGAAAGGGAAGGGAGTTTTTAAAAATTGTTTTCCACTCTCCATTCACGCAAATGTAGATAAATGTTCTAAAAAGTATTTATTCTTGATAAAATATTATATAAAAGTTTTAGATGGAATAAATAAATTATTGATTTGAAACAGTTTTTAATCATACGGTGAAAAAATTGTAAATAAATAATATTTCGTTAAGAGTTTATAGTTATCAAGGCTTCGAATAAAACTACGAACATCTTTATAATATCAAATTCAGAAAACCTAAGACATAAATAAAGTATTTTAAAATATTATTAACTTAATATAATGTTGGTAAATTTTGAAATAATGACACAGGAATCGAATCCACGACCTTCCACCTTCAGCTTGGAAATTCCGTGTCCAGGCATATTTTTTTTTTTAGATTTACGGATGCGGCTACATCCATAACCTAATGATCATTTCGATCTCCTAAGCCCCGCTATTCATGTGCAGTTAATTGTATGAGCGTATGCTTTATCCGTCAAATATAATAGTATTAACAAAATAGGGTATATAAATAATCTTGTAAATAAAATATTATAGCTTTTATATATGAACTTACACCTTACACGGATTTTCTGGTAGGTAATAAGACGTGGTGTACGAAAAAGGTCCAATTAATAAAATGTTTAAGGTTTTTTTTCTAGCACCACCTCTTACTATCCTTTGAGGTTATGCGCTTATGTACTAACTACGCTAATGGTTTTAGAGACGAAGAAGGCTATATTCAGAGGAAGTGTACCCTCATTAGCGTGGAAGAAGAGTGAAAACAATTTTGTAAAACCACCCTTAGTACACCCACCATAGATTTGAACCTCAATCTTCCCATCATCGGCAGTCTAATCTACTGCGAGAGTATAGCCTTAGACCATGCGACCACCGAAGAGGGTTTTAAGATTTTATTAGTATTATTTAATAGTTATTGATAATATTAATCAAAAGTGACCAAAAGCAGATAATATGACCTGACATATAAGTTATTAAGTAAGAAATTATATCTAGTAGTTATTTGACAGAGCGCAGTGAAGTCCTGTTTTAACTTGACCATTTCGAATTTCATCTGTCTGTCTGTCTGTCAGTCCGGATGTTTGTTCTGTGTTATATACATAAGGTCGTACTTGGTCCTCAAACATAATCAAAACAAAGTCAAAGCACATTCTGACAATTAATATTAAAGAATAATTTAAGTGTTTGTTCCGGTCAAAACCATAGCAAGAATGTATGACGGAATTTCAACAACTTACAGAGTAGGCTGAGCAGTCCCGTAGAGCATTCACGTAAGAAATATTGCCTACCTGCTATGGAGAACGTTACCAACGGCCATTTTTACTTTGTCTCGACCCCTTGTATTTTGTCTGTCAAAAACAACAACAAAAACGCGAGATTTTGATAAAGGTCGACATGTCGACATTTCATGACTCCCTGAAACAAAAAATGTGATTTTCGCGATGCCTTATGTGTGTCTTTATTTCAGTTTACCGATCTGGCTGAAACTTGGTATTTGTGTTTTCATAGGGTTTTCCAGAGAAGTTTTTGGAATTAGATATCTTACCTAAAATTAAGAGCAGTTTACAGAAGGACAAAATGAGAAAAAAATCGATTTTATCCAAATACGCTCTAGCGATTTTGATTAAATTTTGTTTCCGGGCATTGTTTGATATTACAAACAAAATTAAAAGTCTCATTTTCCCAAGAAATATATCTTTAAGAGTACTTTACATCAGCGGAAATCTCCAATTTTATCATATTTCCGCAACTATTTGTGATACAAAATATATTATCATTGTAAGTTTGTAGCACTATTCAAAATTAAAATATTTTATTTCGAATATATATTTTTATAAAACCAGTAATTTCTCACTATTAGCTAATATATATTTTTATGGGCTCTTTGATAATTGAAATTGATTGTTATGCTCTTTGGAGGACAATGATGTTCCATTTTTCTAATTGTGTCTGTAAAAGTGTATATTATTTCATTAATGCTCTTTGGTGGAGTACTTCTGCAACAATGTATATGATTAATTTCAAAAATCTTACAAATTTTTAGTAAATGTTCCTATATTAAAGATAAGATAAATGATAAGACAATAGATAAAATGATAAGATAAAAATAACCGTATCATCTATTACTAAAGATTTGGCAGAATTATTAATTATATATTTGATTTCTAACGCTAGTTATTCTAATGATAAAGATGACCAAATTTAAATAATTTATTTTGTAGAATACAGCCACTAATATAACAAAGAGTATTAGACTAAGTGCTAAATATTTATAATACCTTAAAATTGAAATTATTAGAAATATATATATATTTTACAAATTTTAAATTTCCTTTCTGTATGGGTAAATAATGTTAGTATGAATGCTTTTTTAAATATAAATAGTTTGATTAATTAATGAAAAAAACATAAAAATGGATTGAAATTATAAATTACTGTTTTGCAATATTTTTTTATGGCCCAGGGGAAAACTTTTTATTGATTGCTAGAGCTATAAGCCACAAATAAGATATTGCCAAGGTTTTCGAATAATGTACTACTTAATCATCTCTCTCTTTAGTACTGTATAAAGTTCAGAAAACCTAATACATAATCAAATCTATTTCAAAACAGTATTAACTATAATATATTAATATAGTAAATAGTCTTACCAAAACAGGATATCTAGATAATCCTGTATTTAGAATATTAGTCTTATAGGTTTCGTTTGATATTTTTGGGGTATTTATGAAACAACGAACAATATATATATGAAAATGTGATTGCCGGGCTTTTATTTTATTTTTTGATATGATAGAATTTAAATTTTGACTAAATTTCGATATTTTGACACAGATAAAACACATTAATGTTCCAAAATATAGAATATATACAAACATCTTGATATACTGATCTTTTAAATAGTAGGTCTGTGTTACATGCTACATATATTAAATAAGGATTACTATACATATAATTGCGGCCAACATTGATAAAATTTTACTATATATGAGTTAACTTGATGTATGAATATATTAAAATTGTTTTAGTAACTTTAATTACTTCCAAATACTGTTCTTCCTACCAAACTAAGGGTATAACAACCTAATCTAGAAACAAAATTGAAGAAAATAGCTTAAAGGAAATGGACCCACAAAAGCACTGAGTGAAGACCTGAAAACAGAAGTGAAAATCATATGAGGGAAACTCCCATTCTAGATTCCCCATTAACGGCGAACAGGTGCAATGCGAGTCTAACGCCTTAAACCTCTCATATACTATCACCGGTGTGAGCTTATCGATACTAGGCCTGTAACTAATCGATTGTGTAACAAATTGATTGTGTCATAATTACTTTATGGAATATGATTTATTACACCTGATCAAATCCCCGATAGAATGGCTACCAATTAAAGTTTTAATAGTTTAATTAATAGCCATTCTAGTGTAGGCTTATTATTCATCACAAAGTTGGTAGCCAATAATATAATTAACTCTTGTGTAAACTAATATTAGCAGTTTCCAAAGTATTTATTTGCGATATGCACATACTAGTGTAATCAGTTATTCACGCGCACCGTCAACTTAATTAAATAAACTGTACGGTGCGGTGCACCGACTTTCTTGATCCTTTACACTATTACAGAACCATATTGAGACAAAAGTAACATCTCCGTTCTCCGATTACACTTAACTCCCGATTTCACAGACTTCAATTTAATACTTATATTTGCAAATATCTCATAAACTATTGGTTTTGTAAAATTATATTTCAAATAAAAGTTTTTTATTTTTAATAGTGCTTTCTACAGTATTTCAAGGACAAAATATCACGTACCTCAAAGAGTTAAGGAGATATGATCCAAATTAAAGATATCAGCTTATGTAAAGTACCCTTTAATTCGAATTATAGAAAAATGAGATGTAAGATTTTGTTTGCAATGCTAAACAATGTCTAGATACAAATTTTAATCAAAATAGTTAGAACAAATTTGAAGATTTTTTTTTGCTCTTTACTAAACTAATTTTAATTTTAGGGTTAGATATTTAATTCCAAAAACTTCTCGGAGGAGCCTTAGGAAAACCCAAGGTACCAAGTTCCAGCCCAATCGATAAAATATTTTCAGCTCTAAGCTCAGATACAGACACAAAGACAGACTGATTTAATCGCCAAAAACCACTCTTTCGGTTTCAATGGGTCATGAAACGTTGATATTCATTAAAATCTTGAATGATTTTTAAAACATAATATTTTATCTACCCAAGGGGTTGCCAGAAAGTAAAAAGTGTCTCAGAAATATATATTATTAGCATCACGTCTCACTACCCGTTTGGGTTATACGCTTATGTACTAATTAAGCTAATGGTTTTAGGAATCAGAAAGGTCATTTTTAGAGGAAGTGTACTTGAATTTGCGTGGAGGGAGAGTGGAAAACCATCTAGGAAAAACATTCCTCAGTACACCCAACAGAGATTTGAACCTTGATCTCCCCATCATTGTCAGTCTAGTCCACTGTGATAGTAGCGCGTTAGACCACGTGGTCAGCAAATTGGATTAAGTAATATATTTGCAGTAACCTCAATCCTGAACGAAGCAGTTTTGGATCAGAAAATAATTGATAGTACAGATACTTCCACTTACCAGAAAGGATACATTAAATATGTATATGTGTGTGTGTTTGTGAAATTCGCCTTACTACACGTTCGGAAAATCTGCAGTTTAATTACATTAAATATACTTATTCATGGCAAGGCCGGTCAGAAGGCTGAGGTGGTGGGATGAAAAGTAACGCGAGTAAAGATACGTATTTTTATATTTTATGGTCAAATAAAATAAAATATTTCTTCAGTAGCTATGTTTAGTATAATTTATAGACCTAGTAACCACAATAGTTATTGATTATTTGTCATGAACCTCACGGAATTTGAACAGGAATTTTAATATTTGAGATAACTATGGATGGAAAACTAAACTAAACGTTTCTTCTACTGATGCAATATTTTATTTATTTTTGTGGCTGTGAATGTGAAGTTTCTGTCGATTATATTACTAAAAACATCATTCGAATTCTTTCAAATATTTTTACAAACAATTTTTTCAAACTAAAAAAAGATACAATTACAGATAGATTCCTCAGAGTAAAGAAAGCTTAAAAGCTACGTATATTCTTGAAACATAACTTACATAAACAAAGAGCTTGGAATGTTGTATCAAGATAAGAACTTATATTTGATTGAAAACTAAGGGGATTTAAGAATTGATATATATTGGCATTTTTTGTTTTGACTATGCCATATAACTAGAACTTTAATAATGAAAGCAGTAATAATCCTAGCGCGTGTCCAACTACTCAATGGCCCTTCACTGTGACGTCACTGAAACAGAGGCCCCACTTCTACCCACGTTAAATTGGGGTGTGCAATGGTTTAATTTAAAGAAATAGAGAGCCAATACATAATCGTACAATCGTGTCTGGCTCGAGAATGAGTAAATGTAGTGAAACTAATGTTCTCGTATAGTTGACACGTCACAATATTTATGAATGTTTTGTGCTACTATGTATTATTTTGTTAAAATGGCTTTATATCAAAACATAACTAAGCCAACGTGAGACATCTTGTGTTATTTAATCAAAGTCTAGACAACATACATATAGTCCAGTCGTTCTTAACCTTTGTGCGCTTTTTTCCACCGCGTCTTACTAATCATCCCGGCTATACGGATTTTAATTATGCTAGTACGACGCATTGTTAAAATAAAATACGCTAGTAGAGTAGAAATGAGGAAGGAAGAATTGAGAGGAAATGTACCCGCATTTGAGTGGAGGGAGAGTGATAAACCATTGAGGAAAAATCACTCTCAATTCACCCGTTCGGTATTCTAACCTTGGTTCCCCCATCAACGACAAATCAGACTATACGAGCCTGACGTTTGGTCTACGTGCCAAACGATGCGGTTATTCTTGTGTGTGTATGTGGCAAACTTTCAAAAGTTTAATCTTTGGTTGCATACTTGAAGAACTTTAATGGCAAACATTGTTCGTTTGAAAAATAAAACAAGTTTCGGATATTTGGGAATACCTTTTATTAATCGCAGTAAATCAGATATAATATATAAGTTATTATGCAACAGCGCGCCGCTAGGCAGCAGCACTCTAGTTCTTCGCACATGCTTCTGTGTTATTACTATAGGAGTGTCCAGTATTAGTATCATAGGGTATTTATTTGCTGTAACTACGTAAATATGATATTTGTATTACAATTTAAGGAGGTGCTTTAAATGATAAAATGATGACAGCACCACAAAAAAATATGGTTGCCATCATCTCTTCATGTATAATAAGCTTGGTTAGGTGTTTAAAATAGTTTGCTTGACCCTGGCCCGGTATGAGATTAATTTTTTTTACTTAAAAAAATAAATATTTAAGTAGCTTCAAAAACATTCCAGAGAGTTTTCAATGAATCAGAGCTACGTCAAAACCGGATAATGCTGATACCATTCAATGGTCGTTCCAGAGTACTCATTGCGATACCACAAACTTGAGGGGTTGTTAAATTTCAACCTGCGAGATGGTTGTTACAAATAAATGTAATCCCATCCCATAAGCGCCACAGATTCTTCACCATTATATGAATTGGAGCATCTTTCTAATTTATCTTCTCATCTTCTCTAGAGATGAATTCTGGTATAGTTTCTTAGAACTAATGCTCTCCATTCAGTTCCTTTGGACAATTTAAAGTCAATAAATCTTATAAAAGTGACATAAAAGCATACCATTAATGATTTAAATAAAATAGTAATTCAACCTTCTCAAAACTATCTTCCAATTAAGCATAGCCATTGGATAAAGGGCTAATATCTTTCAGGAAGGCTATCTACGCCTATAGGTGGGGTTCTACCTATTTCTTTGTGTTCCGTTAGTCAACCGTGCGACATGGTATTTACGGTATGTTCGTGTGAGTACAACTGTTGCTCAGACAAACAAAACACACACAAAGATAGAAAGAGAGACGTGTAGACTACGAAGTCACTCATCAACTCCCACCAATCTACACCACAATGTCCAGCAAGCGTACGTTGGCGACGAATTTTAAACAGGACAATCTCAGGGCACGCAGCCTTCACAATGTTGGTTGTTACAATCGCTCTCTCTCAAACGAAAAGGAATAAACAGAATATTCGATCATTTTTTTCCCTGCGTTTTACTATCAATCTGTGCTAAACACTTTTTAATTACGCAAATGGGGAAGGGATAAGGACAGTAGAATTTAGAGGAAGATTAACAACGCCTTCGTGGAAGGAAAGTGGGAAACTATTTAGCAATAAATAAATAAAAAAAACCTTAGTACACCATCTGGGATTTAAACCTCGACTTCCCTATCAACGACGAACCAGACTTGATGAGCTCGAAATTCACTCTGGGTGCCTACCGATTCTGGTATTTGAGACGATGAAACAACAAAATATTGAGAACAATTAAGATATTTTATTTATTTATCTTTATTAGCACCGCGTCCTACTATCTGGTCAGGTTATACGCATGTGTAACAATTACCGAAATGAGTTAGGGATGAGGAAGGTTGAATTTTTATACGAAGTGTATCCGCATTTGCGTTGATGGAGAGTGGAAACCCATTTAGGAAAACTACCCTCAGTACGCCTGACCGGGCTTCGTACCTCGCTCTCTCTGCTATCGGCAGTCTAGTCTACCACGAGAGTTACGCCTTAGATCATGCGGCCACCAAAGCAGGTAACACCTCATATTGAAAGGAATTCAAAATTGGTGATGATTTTACCGTTTTATGATTGAAAAAAAATCTGTGCAATCTAATGGCGATTTTTAGGAAGGTCGCTCATCCCAAACCCATATGAACACTAGTTACAGCTAAGCCCTAAAACTAAGCGCCATGTTGCCATTGATTAAAACCACATAGCATTAGAATGTTTAAACATTTCAAATAGTTATATTTTCATTTTCCATTTTTTTCCTTATTAGTACATAAAGTCACATAATGAAGAACTTAATGGCTTGTTATGTTTTTCACACCATTCGTGAATTTTACAATTTATGAATAGGACAAATCTATGCTCATTCCGTAAACTGGCCTCTCCTCCTGACCATTTCACGAAGTGGGCAAAAAATAGTCAAGTTCATGAAGTGTGCAACGCTTGTACTGCCTAAAATAATGAACTGGGTATTTCATAATCTGAGAAGCTCCAATTGTTACCCAATTCATGAACTGGATGAGTGTTTACCCGGTCCATGAACAAGCGAAGAACAGGTTTGGTCTTTAAGTTAATAAACTTTTAATCGTTTTAGAATGGAAGGATAGGCTAAGTTATATGTGGGTTAGTTTATAATAATAGTAATAATAATAATAATAATAATAATAATAATAATAATAATAATAATAATAATAATAACAGGAACATTTTAAATCCCAACACACACATTGAACAACTCACACAGTCTGGCAGGTAGTGCCATGCCTCTACAGTTAAAACATTTCAATTGTGATGCCATTATTATTATTATTATTATTATTATTGCTTTTAAAATATGTATGCTTTACCTATTATTTTATAACTATTCATCACTATATAACATTATTTAGCTATTAATGCTTATCTTATTTTTTCTTGTAATTATATGTATTTGTAAGGTACTTGTGTACTTTTTAGTGCTGGCCTGTTATAAGTCTTATGACTGTTGGTCAGCACTATAGTAAAGGAAATAATAATAATAATAATAATAATTATAATTATTATTAATATTATTATTATTTTCCTTCAATTTCAATTTCCTTTACTATAGTGCTGACCAACAGTCATAAGACCTATAACAGGCCAGCACTGAAAAGTACACAAGTACCTTACAAATACATATAATTAAAAGAGAAAATAAGATAAGCATTAATAGCTAAATAATGTTGTATAGTGATGAATAGTTATAAAATAATAGGTAAAGCATACATATTTTAAAAGCAATAATAATAATAATGGCATCACAATTGAAATGTTTTAACTGTAGAGGCATGGCACTACCTGCCAGACTGTGTGAGTTGTTCAATGTGTGTGTTGGGATTTAAAATGTTCCTGGTTACTGGAAGAATGCTGTCATTGTTCCTTTACATTATTATTATTATTATTATTATTAATTATTATTATTAATTATTATTATTATTATTATTATTATTATTATTATTATTATTATTATTATTATTATTATTATTATTATTATTATTATTATTATTATTATTATTATTATTATTATTATTATTATTATTATTATTATTATTATTATTATTATTATTATTATTATTATTATTATTATTATTATTATTATTAGCAGCACCGCGTCTTACTATCCGTTCGGGTTATACGCACTTACGCTAATGTGCAATGGTAGGGTGATTGTGAGATGAAATGGAGGACCTACAGTTTAACGTGGAATCCGAACCACGGTAGAGGCCTGGCAGTTCCTTTACATAAAGGAAAAGTCAGTTAGAGTGAATTTAAGAATTATAGGGCAATTAGTTTGTTGAGTATTCCAGGAAACGTTTTTGGGAGAGTTATAATTGAGAGGGTGCGTGAAAAAACTGAGGACAAGATTTGGGGTGTTCAATGTGGTTTCATGCCATGTAGAGGTTGCATGGACCAGATATTTGCATTGAAACAAGTGCTTGAGTAATGTACGGCAGTAAGGAGGAAAGTGTATTGTGCATTCGTTATCTGGAGAAAGCGTAAGATCGGGTGAATAGGAGTATGTTATGGAATGTTCTGAGAGAGTATGATGTAGATGAATGGTCAGTAAATTCAATTATGGCGGTGTATGATGGAAGTAAAAGGTGCATTAGGTTGGATGGACCATTGAGCGAATGGTTTGACATTGAACAGGTTGTTAGACAAGGTTGTGTTTTATCTTCATGGTTGTTTAATGTATTTATGGATAAGGGTATGATGGATGCTTGTGAGTACGCGGTTGGTGTATAAAAGGACAATGTTAATGTGAGAATGCTGCTGTTTGCAGAGGATGCCGTCTTAATGGCTGAGAATGAAAGTGAATTGCAGAATGCATTAAATCGTTTGAATGTGGCAACAGGCAGAATGAATCTTCGTATAAATGTCAACAAAATTAAGGTGTTAGCTTAGTATAAATAGAAAATTTTAAGAATAAGTTAATTATTTTGTGTATATGGGCAAAATGTTTTGTAAAAGTGGAAGGATAGTTGATGAAATCGACAGACGGGTTAATGCATCTCAGAGAGTAGTTGGATATATGTGGACTATTGCAAAGAATGAAGTAGTATTGAGATAGGCAAAGATGGCAGTATATAAAAGTGTGTTGATGCAACCTTGTTTTATATATGTGAATCAAGGCTTTGTCAGAAGAAACACGGGAGCAAGGTGAAGGTAGTTGGAATGAGATATCCAAGAAATGTATATGGAAGAAGTCGTATGGACAAAGTCATTGATGAATGAGTGCTGAAGGAGTGTGGCTTGAAAGGGAATCCAAAAGGTAAATGTTAATGAAGCGTCTTACGTTGTTTGGACATGTTGAGAGGATGAGTGTCGATCGAGTGACGAAGCAAATATATGAATATCTAGGGCGTGGATCAAAAGGAAGGGGTAGGCCATGTAAGACGTGGCTAAATGTTGTAGACGAATGTATTAAAAAGAGAAACATTAGGAGTTTTAAGAATAAAAGGGTATGTATGACTCGGTATGGATGTTGTTGAAGCGAAGGAATTATTGAAGGGTAAGGAAGTGTGAATAAAGTTAGTGAGGCTGGATTAAGTGCTGAGTTTTTTTAAGCTATATGGAGTTTCTTGCCTACCCCGTAAGAGAACGGCGTGATTAAGTAGGTACATAATATGTATGTATGTAATTTATAATCTTGAAACCAATTTAAATGCTTGCTTTGTTGGTGAAATGGTCATTAGAAGATGCCAGTTCACGAAAATGGACTGCAATTGGTCCAATTTTTGAAATGGGCTGTTTCATTATTAGGGTGTAACATACGCATCCCCAAACATATTCAGGATAATCAAGGCACAAGGCACTCAGGTTGAGGTGGGGTGGTTAATGGTTATGTGGCACGTAAGGGTAATAGGGTGCCTGTTGAAATACTAAGGGGGTGGGCTCTACGCTCCCCTTCATGAGAATATGATAGATTTTTTTTTACAATTATAATAAATAAAAAACAAGAAAAAATGTTTATTTCTGAAGATTATTCTTTGAAAAACAAATATTATAAATTACAATGCCATCCCCCAGCTAAAGGGTAACATTAAAAAAAAACTCTTCTTTAATACTGTCAACCAGGCACGGATTCAGGGGGGTCAAAGGGTCAATTGACCCCCTGTGAAAGTTAGAAAATTAATACAAAAAAAAATATTTGGTGACCTGGTGGTCTAGGGGTAAGGTGTCAGACTTCTGTTCTGAGGGTCCGGGGTTCAATCCTCGGTCCCGGCACAGATTTATCTGATTGCCAAACCCTTCCTTCACCTCTGACAAGATGTGTATTAATCACAACTTGTGAATGTGAGGAATGCCAGGCCTCCACCGTGGTTCGGATTCCACGTTAAACTGTAGGTCCTCCATTTCATCTCACAATCACCCTACCATTGCACATTAGCGTAAGTGCGTATAACCCGAATGGGTAGTAAGACGCGGTGCTAATAATAATAATAATAATAATAATAATAATAATAATAATAATAATAATAATAATAATAATACAAAAAACAAAACGAAAGTTCAAATTTTAGAAAGAAAATACAACACAGATAAATTATACAATTTTGTATATTTTTACGTGCAGACACCTCTTAAGCCGGGTCAACACATCCGTTATTCGTCCACGTTTATTCAATTTTCGACATGAATCGGGCAAGTGTTGAAAAATATTCGTTTTCATGTACTAATATTTGTTGTGCATAGCGAGTAACGAAAATTGTCCCGCATAAAGACGGTAGACTACCACACATCAAAGAAGACTAATAATCGCCTGAGAGCAGTTTAACCACGAATTTTGAATTTAGAGTATGTGTGGACAGCAGGAGCGGAAGAACTGTGAGTTACCCTGCCCCCTTGGATTAAATTTTCCCCTAGATATATTTCAAATCCTCTGACATTATCAAATATGAAGCTGAAAGATGGCCTTAAATCAAACACCAAATTACTTCTAGATGCATTTTATTTTTAAAAATTTGCCGGAGAAGACCGCTTCAAATAATTACAATACTAGAGGCATCTAACTGGCAGAAAATATTAGGGTAGGGAAGCTTTAAATAGCTTACAGGGTCATCCAAAATGTCTAGGGGCGGACAACTCAAAATATCTTCTAGAATCTAGATGCATGTCATTTTGAAGAATTTTCAGGCGAGGACCACCCCAAATAGCCTAGTTTCTCAAATAATTCAATCTTCAAAATTTTGTCTGTGGAAGACCAGTTCAAAGGTTATATTCTAGAGGTATCTAACTAACGTAAAATATTAGGGTGAGGATCACTATAAAAAGGGGCATACAAATTTCAAAAATTTCTCGCTGAGGAACACTTTAAATGGTTTAGAAAAGAATCTATTTTTTTTAAATCAAGGCGAAGACTACTCATAGATTCTAGAGTGAACCATTTTTCAAAAAATTGTTGAAAGAGGGCCACCCAAATAGTTTATAAAAAACTATTTGATTTAAAAAAAATTTGATAGGATGACCACATCTTAAAACATATATAAGATTGAATATGAATGAGAAATTATTAAATGGCTCTAAACAGGAATCTAACATTGTAAGTAACTATGTTATTTATAATTATGAGCCCCCTATGAAAATTAATTGGATCCGCACCTGCTGTCAACCATCAACGTGATTTAATAATTTTTTTAGGCATTTCCTTCTTTTATCACTACAACTTTTCCTCTTTTTATGTGGTTAGTGGGAATGCCACGGCACTCACGCTGCGCACACCTATGATGGCAGATGTGTATACAAAATATTAGGTGGGAAACCTGGAAATACAAGGCCGAGACGTTGGTAGGATTATGTGCCCTAAGTGCATTAGGTACTTTATTATGGAATACGAACCACAGCTTAGAACAAACACATACCATATAAGTCATTTTACAGTAAAAAAATAAGTGCAAAAACAAACAGTTCCGATAGTATGAATGATTTTATTAGTATTTTGGTGGTTAAATCTCTTCCGTCTTTGTATTGCCTTGTAAACTCCCCTCTCTTTTCCCCAACTTCCTCGCTGCCTTATCCATCTCACCCTACCAGGAGCCGCAATTTCGTCTTAAAATAAACCAGCAGCACGACACACCAGCGTTGCCACATGTACAACAACTAGCCTAGCCATATGCTAATTTAACTATCTCGAAAACATAATATTGAGTCGTTCCAAACTAATAGAGTCGGCAAATTGTAAAATGTATAGGACTATTAAAAATTATCCTTTAAGCATAAGCTTTAATGGATTAAAAAAAATATTATGAATTTCCCTCTCTTCATTCTACTAATACACGTATGTTGTATACATAATAATATAAATTAATATATTAAATTACAAATGAATAAAATGATTTACTTTTTGTTTTGTATGTATTTTATTTTCACTCGTTATATACATATATTTTAATCTTTAATATATATTTTATATATATATATAATGTATTCATTTTAATACATATATTTACTATGTTTAATTTATATATTGAATTGCTGAAGATGGGATATCAGGTTTAGAATTCTAATCAGGTCTATTGAGGCTGGTTTTTAATAAATGGTTTCCCATTCTCCTTCAATGCAAATGAGGGCACATTTTATGGAAAGTGAGGCATGGTGGAAAATATAAATATATATATAATCCCGGCTTCGATTGTCTCCAGGTGCCCTTTTTTTTAATACACATCAATTTGGGTGTAGTGAGGAGAAATTTATCTAAATGGATTTCCTTCCTCCCTTCACTTAAATGTGAGTACATTTCCCCTAAATTATATCGTTCTCATCTCTACCCAATTAGCGTGGCTAAAATTCGAACAGTCTGGACGTGTAGTAAGGCGCGGTGGATAAAAAAAATTATAAAAGAAACATAGTAATGATAAATAGTGGTTTAGTTGCTGCACGCCACACCCTAACCACCTGAAACCTCCAACCGACAATACCGAAAGGCAATTAATGTTCTTGTTTGTAAAGAATCCGAGATCAGACCTAGTCATAAACAACGCCAAGAAATATGGCACACGATCCTACATTAATAATTGTTTCTACTCGCAATCGGTTCTGGTCATCTTTGATCGGTTAGTTCTAGTTTACCATGTGTGATTTATTGTGCGATGTCAACCATGAGATGTAATGCGTAAGACATAAGTAAATCGCTACTTTAGTATATGAATGAGTGGTTCATTTTGGAAATGTCCGGTTTTTGGTTAAAATTAGGCCTTAAATTTTTTAATTGTTCATGAGAAAAGAATATTGTAAATGGTTCATCGAGTGTGGACTAAGTTTGTCAACCACCTTTTGACCTGAGGAATGAAACTAATCTTTATTAATGACGTATTAATTGGATATTACGTGTATGTTGAGTTTTAAGGAAAAAAATTGTTTACGCCAATAGTCAAGCTGCAGGAAATAGTCATTATATGGTTTATATGTCCTATAAAAGTTATATATATATATATATATATATATCCACCTTGGAAGTGACTTAAATACTAAGTGTTAAGTAAGTGATATAAATATAATAAATTCTAAGGGAGTGATATTGATGTACATATATCTGCTAAGGGAGTGAAAAAATATGTGTGCTAGTGAAATGATTTAACAGAATAACCGAGTTTGATAAAAAAAAAAGGTCAGAATAAGTGCACCGGTATGAGTGTGGTAAGAGAATGGAAAATCTACAGTGATAATACACATAGGGAGAACCAAACCCAATGCACACAGTCAAGATTCAAGCGTTGACCTACTGTCATCGGAATGTCAGTCCATAACAAGGCTGAATCATTTGACCACTTTACCACCTGTTCTGATTTTAATTTTATAGCTTTATAACTCTACTACAAATTTGTTAAATCATCACTGTTCCCAATTTCACGATTTGCAAACTTTTCGATTCTACCAGGAATAAAACCCGGAACCCCAAGCTTAGTAAGCAGATGCATTACTTCCTTTCCAAGGTGTTGAAAAGTGTATACATTATTTTACCGGTAAAATTTTTCTTCAAGAAAGAATGGTTATATGTTAATAGTGTCCTAAATCTAAAGAGTTTTATAGAAATCGATTAATTTCTTCGAAATTTTATCCAACTTGAGTGACCCCCCTCCCCTTTTTTTAATATCTAAAAATGTTTTTGGACGGTTTACACCCGATAATTTTTGGCTTTTAGTCCACATATAGGCATACTAGTGTTTATAAGTGTAACTAATGACTTAATTTTACTATAGTGGTGGCAAAAAAGCCTGAAATCATATATTTGTTGAACTTTGAACAACTCCTGACTTAAATTGCTAGGAAGGAATAAGATCCATAACAAAGACCTGAGGTATATTGGTTATTACCTATATGTGTTAGTTCCATTAATTAGTTAAAAAGTACAGAGAAAAGGGTATATAAATGTTATACCAGTAATCCATAAGGTAAATGGATAAAATAATAACAGGAAATGACTATTTTATATTTTTCAAATTGTCATATATATATATATATATATATATATACCGCGCTCATTTAAAACTCACTATTGTATTATTAATAAATGTATCCGATTTATTTTCAGCCATAAAAGTGTTGAAGTGTAATGTTTAACGTCATGTACAGTATATATTTTTCTCGCCACATCTTACAACCCATCCGAGCTGTAAGCCTTTTAGTTTCGAAAGTGGAGTAGGGTTGAAATTGAGGATTAAATTTGCTCCCATTTATGTGAAGGTAGAGTAGTATATAATTTAGCAAAGACTACCTTTAGTAAACCCAAATGGGATTCAAACCCTAGCCTCTTCACCGGCAAACCAGATTAGATGAGCTTGACATTTAGACATAGTGGCCACCTTTGAGGGCTAGTCATTGGTCTTTAATATAATTGTATACCTTCTTCTTAAGTCAAAAACCCGAAGGTTGGTTTGATATTATTTCTATCCATTCGACGCCGGACATGCACTCAGCCCTTTGGCTCGATTGAGCTGCCTGCACCATCTGGGTAGAAATCCTATGTAATAGGGGAGATCAGGGAAGTATGGTAGTTTCCCATGCCTTCCACAATGAATGTCTATGAGCAAGCGCAAAAGTTCACAACAATTTTGCCAGAAAAAATATTTTCACTTAACTTTCAGAGTTATTTTGCATGTCACAATCTACGGGGGAGCGACGGCTTTGCTTCCCCTCCGAAGAAAGCTGTGCTGCGGATTTTTATCACTCAAGAAAAATTCGTCGACCTCGGTTGGGTGTTTACCCACAAACATCGGGTTCTGGGTGAGCACTTTACCCCAATACTACCAAGGTCGACTTATAAATGTATTCAAATTAAATTTGGTCTAATAGTTGAAATTATCATGATCATAAAAAACATAAATTCAAATAAAACAATATTATAATATTCATATATACAATAAACAATTTTCAAAACTGAGTACTTCTCATTCAAAAAAATATAGCTACGTTACTAATTAATAAATTAGCTATAAAAATTAATCCATATAATTATGTTTTAAATAAAACCATATATGAAAGTATGCTACCCTGCTCCTGAAAATGATAAATATATTCTCAGTGTTTGACCCTAAAATTAGAATCAGAACTTTAATTGGATTAATCTTGACTCCACTAACTTTCTGAATAATTTATTTAGCACCGTGTCTTTCAATCCGCTTGGCTTATACGCCTTGCTGAGTAGTTCCTAATCAATTAATTATTTTATGAAATTAAATATTATCACTCTTCATAAATAATTTAAAATTCTACTTAGCCCTAAAGTATTGTATTTATTATTTATTTATGTATTTAACAAGACTAAAGTTGTTCAATGTAAGGCTTTACATTTGCGACTATGTAATCAGTTTGGGTTCAGGCTTTGACGAATAGACCGTTAACTTCAACATAACTTACTGGTTGTTCCAGTACCAAGCCCAAAACATAGCGCCATGTTAGTTTTTTTACAATTTCCCATTACGTACGTTATTAACGCATGTAACAATCGCACGCCTTGGTTAAGAAAAAGTCTCGTTTACCAAGACAACTTGATCAATGATCTTTGAGCAGTCTTCGCCCACCGGAAAGTTAAAATTACCTGTCGTATCCCATAAGAAGATTAGACGAATCATTTGCCATGACACTCTGAGCTCGTATATTTAAAACCCACAAGCATGGTGAGAATTGGTTAACTGCTTCATAAATATACTGTATTTGAAATGTCTTTTATCATTTACTTCATCTTAAAAATATAGGTGATAGACTTTTTTTTAATATTGAAGAATTATTATAATTTTATCAAGTGTTAATGTGCCGAGTTATTTTATTTCTCTAAAGATTTTGATGCGTAAGCAGTTTTTATGATAGAGAAAATTGTTGAAACTAAAATAGGTATATATATAGAAGTAATCGAGTAGATAGCTTGATAAATAAATGGTAAATATAAAAAAAATTACCTTAGAAACAGCCTACACTAATTGGAAGCAGAAAGAATAATAAATTGCCATCAAGGTAGCTAGTAAAAAAATCACTAAAACTGTTTTTAAATAAATTATTTTTTAATCCATACAAGAGAGGCTCAATTAATAATGTATAATATTATTACTCTTATAGTTTGTTTTATATATTAGTTTTAACTGTTACTAAAATATGTTATCATACATGGATCATGCTAATTTCCATACGTAATTTGTTTCACTTTCACGGCACTTTTTCCAGAGATCTACATTCTGTTTACCAAGCAAGAAAGCTTATATTTATCAATTACAGTGTGGACCTATCGTATAAGTTACACTAATGTAGGATCAGTCAAGTTAAGCATGCTACATTTCGGGGTAAACGGACTGTACAAGAGCTTGTCTTCTGCTATGGAGAAAATTTTGTAGAATATGCTTACCCATCGATCTCAAAAGTCTTTAAAGCGAGTTCCATATAAATATAGTTCAAGAACCAAACATATGAAAGTCACGGCCTATATGAAGTGTTGGTAAGGAGTCCACACAAACATTGAGATCTATTCACTTGCTCTCTGATTTGTGTGAACAATATTGTTTTTGCAGAATTTCTTTGTTTTTTCCGGTATTTTTGTATGAGAATGAGACAAGATTAGGTAATGTGTATTTATGTATATATAGCCTATATATATCGTTTGTAATTTATAGCTAAACCCATTATTTTTATAACCAAATGTGCCAAAAAACGGAGAACATGATTTTTACAGTAGCTGCTTAGTTGGATATTTAGCTTGTTCTATGTTGGGGGATCCTTTACGACGCCATTCCAATGACCGAAGTTTAGTTTTAAAATGAAGCACCCACGTCCTTTCCCAAGGCACATTAAAGCTTAGAAATAATTCTCCCTTATCCTCTTGTAGATATGCTGTAAATAACTTCATCTGATCTGTTTCAATCCCCCTTTACTGTATTTTCTTCCATACATGGTATTATGTATTTTCCTTAAAGAGTAATTTACAATATATTTACGTCATTTCCGCTACATTTCCTTTGCGTTTGTTAAGTGATAATCGTTCCTTTTATATGTTGCTATTTTTGTCTCCCATCATTCTTTACCGATTTCATGTTTCTTTCTTTTGTTTTTTGGTATCCTCTTTTAAGAAGTTGAGTTGCGCGTTTCATACACTTCTGCCTAAATATTTCTGATAGAAATAAACCTAGGTCTAGAATTTAGGTGAGAAAAATAGATTTTCTTCCAGAAGCAGTCATTACCTATGTGTCTAGTTGCAGCAGAGTAAAGTGTAAATTTGGTTTCTCCTTTCCTTTTAAAAAGCTATTTTGTGTTTAATTGCCTTGTTTATTACCATCTCTTTCCCCTGTACATTCTTCTAAATTATTTACCTCATATTGTTAGAAAAGATTTGATTAAATAATAATTTTAAAGCTTTTGAACTAGCGTTTAACCCGCCTCGGTGGCGTAGTTGGCTAACGCGCCAGTCGTGTTGAGCTCGACCGCCGAGGACGGGGAGATCGAGGTTCGAATCTCGGTCGGGTGAACTGGGGGTGGTTTTTCCTAAAATGGTTTTCCACTCTCCCTCCACGCAAATGCGGGTTCACTTCCTCTAAATTCAACCCTCCCAATTCCTAATCCATTAGCTTAATTAGTACTTAAGCGTATAACCCGAACGGGTAGTAAGACGCGGTGCTAAATAAAAAAAAAAAAAAAAAAAACTAGCGTTTAGATCCGTTCATGTAGCTTTGGGATCAGAATGGTAGATTCGATACTCGGTTGTGATGATGCAGACATGAACTATTTGTCGTATTCAATAAGTAAACATCTAGTCCAGGAATTTTAACCTTTTATGTTTGGAGGAACCCTTAAAACCTTTTATATAATCTCGTAATCTCGGGGAACCCCACCTGGCTGGATTCCCTTGAAAGATCGAGGCCACGATTAACCCAGTAGGGATGATAAATAATAATTTATTCATAATTTTGAATATAATATTTCAAGATTATTTAATGTTTATTTTTATTTAGCAATTACTATACTTCGGAACTTAAATTTAGCATATCAATATTCTCACTAACCTCAATTTTAGCATTATTACTTGCACTCTTCTCTTCCTTCATCTTCTTCGGATACACGAGTTATCTTAACATATTTCCACACTGTTCAAAAATTATGGTCAGAACAATAAAACGCAAGCTTTTGCAAATTCTGGGGGAGCCCCGGACATGGGAACGTGGAACCCTGGATGGGGATCACTGATCTAGGCATTAGATATGGGTGTGTAGTATTAATAGCACTAGCCTATATTAAGTTAATTGATAAATCCTGTGTTTAAAATGTGTATATTAAATACTCAAGACTTTTTTTAAGTTTCCTTTGTGAACCTTAGTAAAAATAACATAGGCAATCCTATTAGCGGCACGCATTTTAAAAAAACTATTAAACTTAATTGTATTTCAAACTCTTCTGATTAGTTAGATAAAATGTGAGATGTTATTCGGCTAGACACTCTAGTGTGCTGTGGACATAAAACAAAAAAAGAGCTATGGTTCATGCAAAAAGTGTATTTACATTTACATATAGAGCCAATCAGTGACTTATTCCAGCCATATTCTAGAACAAACATAAAAGCCAAATACCAAAACGTTGGTTTATCACAGATCAAAAGGAGACAAACCAAATTCAAAGTTATGACTTTTCGATACCCAACCAGTAACTAAACCGGTCCCCCTGGATCAGTGGGCAAACTTTTTACAGATTGAGCTAGAGCATCAAACATCGTTATGTAGTAAGAAGAACAATTTTATTTAATACTCATCCGGTACGCTTATGTAACGTGTTGAATTTTAAAATCTCGCCGTACGATTGGGGCATTTTTGATTGTTGAAAAACCGCTGAGCTAGCAACCCATGTAGAAATGGAATGGGGGAGGGGAAGAAAGTGCGGTATGGAAAGAACAGGGTCGTAGACAAGCACAAAAAAAAAGAATAAACCATCAACCATGTCGATATTTCTTTCTATTCTCTTACCCTTGGAGAGCTCTTAATTCAACGACTGGCCGACTGTTTTAAGGGTCAACAGGCCCAAATCTTGTACAGATATGTGACCCGTAAATATAAATTAGAGAGTATTTGTTTTATTTGATACTGCAGTTACAATATTTCTTTTACTTTTTTTTTTTTTTTTTAACTATTGCGTTTTAACACAAAGGTTATTAACGGTGACATCTGAAAGTTAAGAATCAATAGGATAGTTTTAGATCAACGATCTAAAACTCAAATAATTAGTCGAAGGGCTAGATTCCCAAAATCTGGTTGTGTTGCGGGTCACATCCTATACAAATATGTTTGCTTAAATATTTTCTATAATTTTGGTTTTGAAGTGCGTTTTACTACCCGTCTGGACTATGCACATTTTAATCACGCTAGTGGGAAAGGGATGAGGAAGATATAATTTAGAGGAAATTTAACCGCATTTAAGTGAAAGGAATGTAGGAAACCATGTATACTCACCCTCTGTACATCTAGCTGGAATTCAAACCCTGACCTCCCCTCGAAATTTTAACAGTAGACCAGAAGAGACTGACACTTAGTTCGTGTGTCCACCAGTGAAAGTCTGTTTTTTATGCTATGTATTTAAAATCATTAATGTATGTTAAAAATCTTTAAAAACTGATATTTTCACATATGTTTATGTGAGTTAGCGAAATACTTGAAGCATTATTTATTAAATTATGTAAATAAAAATTACTATAATCAAACATTTAAAGTTAAAAGAAAAAATATAACTGTTTGGAATAGTGCATAGTAAATAGTGGGCAAGAAGTTGAAATACATTATTTTCTATGAGAGCGTTTATAATCAATAGTGCACAACAATGCATAAAATTATTTAACTTTAACTTTGTATGCCTTTCAGCCAATGAGAATGCTCTAACCATTTAAAGGCAAGTATATAGCCTCCAGAAGACGGAAAATATTATATTCTGTTGATGTTTGAAATTCCTTGTTAACCATTCAGATTCATGAACGATTTTTTTTTTTTTTTTAGCGTCAATGACTACGATTGTAAATATTATTGAAATAAAGGGGAAATATTACAATTTGGATTCTGTTATCGATAAGTAGGTCTACCATAATATTCATTAAAATATTAAAATTAGAACAAAAATCAAATTGATTTTGATCTAAAAGGCACCACTTAAATTATGTAAATTTTATTTTTCAAAAGATTCAATGTAATGAACGATACTTTTCGATTGAACCCTTAAGTGAATTATTTTAAAGATCTTATTTAATAAATCAAAGAGGTTAGGTCAATTTATATGAATAAAAAAATAAATTAAGTGAGACTTTAAACACCATGTTTCATTATAAACCGTTGTATTTTTCTTAAGAACTGTGCACTGTATTCTATGCACTATTGGTTGTGCCTAATGCATGAATATAAACCCAGCCTTATGTATGGGACGATGTGTTACGATGGCGAGAGGAGGTTGTCATGACGCGGCTCTCCGTCAGGCATACGTGTTTGATGTATGAATTTTTTTTTTCTCTCATGATCCCTCGGCTAGAGATAGTATTGTGAAAGTAAAAAAAAATTAAATCAAGATTTGGACGGAGTCGACCTTAACTCATGAACCAAAAAATGCAGTTTTGCGGATTCTTCGTCCTGTTGTATGACTATCTAGCCAAAGCGTTACCATTTCACCGATCAGCTAAAACTTAGTATCTGACGTATAACCCGAACGGTAGTAAGACGCGTTGCTAAAAAATAAAAATAAAAAAAACTTAGTATCTGGAGTTTTCATAAGGTCCTCTCGGGTATTTTTGGAATAAAGATATCTAACCACAAAACTAAGTGTAGTTTATATAAAAAAGAAAAATCGATTTTATTGAAAATCAGCTCTAAATATTTTAGTTAAAATTCGTATATAGGTTATATCTAACAGTAAAAACAAAATGGTGATTCTCATTTTCCCATGAAAATTATTTTGAGTGTACTTTACATAAGCGGAGGTTCCAACGTTGATCATATCTCGGTAACTTTTTGAGATACGAAATAACTCATTATTGCAAAAATGTATGACTATTAAAAATAAAAATCCTTTAATTGAAATACATTTTATAAAACAAATAGTTTCTGAGCTACAAGCAAATATATATTTAAATAAAGGTCTTTTGAAAGGTGATTGATTGTTTTGCTCTTTGGTGGACAGAGAGGGTCCTCTTTTCTTAATTTTCTGTAACAGTGTATATTATTTCGAAAATTCTAGTTCTGTTAGAGTTTTAGTAGCTGTCCGAACTCAGAAAATTACGAATTTAGCAAATTTGATTCAATTTTAAGATATTAAGTCATATTAAATGGAGTCCCTCAGTAATTCCTTTTGTCTAATTTAAAAAGAAATAAGTTGTGCACTTATATAAAATTTATTTAAAAATCTGAATTTGTGTATTTTGTTTTTATTAACAAAAACATTAGTTCTAAAGATGTTTGTTTGTACTTATGGTTTACGTCTGTATCTTATACAAATAATTCAACTTGAAAAAATATTTATAGTACAAATATTGCTCTTTATTATTCTAACTCGAAAAAATCTCAATATTTTGATTCAAATCGATTAAACCCGAAGTGAAAAACGACTTCTCTCACACCTCTAATTATTTCATTAGTGCTCTTTGACAGAATGTGATGCTCTTTTTTCCATTTTGTTTCTAAAATATAGTTTATGATTTCGTTTCACATATCCCATGAATTTTAAGAGAATGTCTCCATTTTTAGGTTAAGCAGCTAAAAAGACTGTGAGGTGCACCGTATTATTTATTATTAAGAGGGAAATCACCTTCTCTGTGTGAGCTTTACGATACTCCTCTTAGTGTGCACCACATTTTGGTGGAGTGTCGCAAGTAAATCCCTATTTTCCCAGCTATTGATTTTAATGTTTATCTTTGTTATTTAATGCGCAATAGAGCGGAAGGATTTTTTCTTTAATCCGTTCAAATCAACAGGCGGATATATTTAATGCAAATTGAGTCATACTCTCATAGAGTAACTCATTTGACTATTTTCTTATATTGAGATGTATTTCTAATAGATTTTAATAATTTTTTGGTTCTACATTAAATCTAATGGTGTTTGCAGTTAGTGAAATGTTTGTGTTCTGTTTTATTATATTATAGGCTTTATCAGTAGCCTATATATCCTACACCGATGGGTATGCAGACAAAGGCATCCAAAGTCTGGTTTGCCGGTGACCGAGCTCGAATCCCAATCATGTGCGTGTTTTTTCTTTAATGGTTTCTCACTCTCCCTACTCGCAGCTGTGGGTACATTTCCTCTATATTTATTGATTCCTTAAATCCCTTCCTACCCCATTAGTGTAAATATGCAGATAGCACGGATGAGTAGTGAGAGACTATCCAACAACATACTCGTATATTAATATAGATTTCGTATACTAAAATAAAACCAATCTTTTTTTAAAAAACAAGGTAATTTGAAAATATGTATTTGTGTAGTGATAATTAGTGCCCTGACAAATCAAACGTAAGCAAGTCAACTCAACCTTTTAGGACATGAACTGTCAAGTTTGACGATGCGTGCTCTAAAGATCTGTAGTTTTTTGGTTTCGCTGGGATTTAATAAAAGGAACATTTTTATGAAGACAGTTTTGATCTCAACGAAAATAAAATAAAACAAAGTTACTTGTTCTGTTTTTAGAAGTGGTGAGGTTTCCTCGCTTCCTGTGGACACTGTAGAGAGAAGTTTCAGAGGATGTTTGGGGGAGGAGGAGCTGTAGAAATGAGGAAGGGAAGGAAAAGAAAGAATCGTCTTCAAGTTTTCTTGGCGATTTATATCTGCACCAAACCGTGGGCGACGAGATTTTCGTTACTTAAACTGTTTTGCAAGAATCAGTAGAAAGCATCTACTATATTCATTACACGAATTATTAATTAAAAAACGAAGAAGTTTTTGTTTAAAAGGGGTGTGTGGGAGATGGCGAAGGGAAGGGTTTTCGAAAGAGGATTGGGTTTTAAATCGCAAAAAAAAAAAAAAAAAAAGTGAAACGGAAATCCAGAAGGAAAAGTTTTTTATATAAAAAAAATTGAACAAATGGAACAAAACGAAAAGAAGAGCCTTGTTTAGCCGGGTTCCTGCGTACATAGGGCAATAAATTCTAGTTTTAACACTTCGTTCTCTTTCTACTGGGTTTCGCCTATTCTATGTTCTCCTTCTCTTTTCTTTACATTTTCTACGTCACGTTTTTTGTTAAATATTCATTCAATTTGAAAATAGAATAGGACACTCGTAATCTGAGATTTGGAAATGTAAATCGTAGGTATGTTCGCGAACGTTCCACAGCGTATGTCGACTCGAATACGGAAAGAAGGGGAGTCAGAAGGGTTGGAAACAGTGGTAATTCACCTGCCCTTGCCTTGCAACATAGTTACTAACATACCTCAACGAGCACCAGTGAAGTAAATGTCGACTCTAGTCAATGATCTCTATATATAACTGGAAGAACAAGTAAGGACCACTTGCAACTGACAAAACCGTGGCACTCAGATGTAATATCTGACTGATTATCTCTTTGTTCTTTTGATGAAAACGTGTTTCTTGTTATTGTTTAGAAATGAAAAAGGGTTGTGTTGCATGTGGGTGTAGAAACATTTACTTCAAAGGAAAATACAATTCAAGGTAGTGCTGTTCATATATAAATGAAACATTTACTATAGCGGTAATAAAATATGTAGCTGATAGCTATGTTGTTTATGTTTTGTTGTGGCTACAACATATTTTAAGTAGGGCATTTAAGGTGGAGATGTAGGGAATGCGAGAAAAAGGCAATACTATTGCAGCTTTTAAAGCAAATTTTTATTTACAAACTAAATAAAATATTTATCCAGTAGAAACTTAAAATTTAGTTACCTTCACATACTCATATCAACATTTCTTAAATATGTATTAAGGCGAAAGCGAAAAATTGTCACGCAGACGTTCAGCTCTAACGCAATATTTAATTCTACGACACTTTATTTAAAAATATGGTTCACGCCAAAATAAAGTCAAAAGATTCCAATAGGGCTCTTATTTCTTAACAACCTTATAGTTTTAGTTTTATTAATATAAAAAAATGTGTCAAAATGTGACATTAGCTCATTTTCAACTACTTTTTAATCATATTTGCCTAGCTATGAGCCTAAGATTAATGAAAAGGGCTTTAGATTTAGTCTTCCTCTAACAAATACATTAGTTTATTGTTAGGCTCACAACAGAGATCTTGAAGATATTTGAGAACTAGCAGCAAACTTTCCTTTTTACCTTGAGATGAGAAGTTTCGTAGCTTTCTTTCCCCTCTTTCTTATTTACATGACAATCGTAGTTGTTGGTGGAAGGCAAAAGGGAGTATAAGCTTAGACAACTAGAAAACTAGTTGCAAAAAACCACACAGGCCATTGTATTTCAAGCTCTGTCGCTTGAAAGCGAGTAATACTTTCTTGCTGAACGAAGCGGCAGCCTTAAGGGTGTCCTAGAAATTAATGACAACTTTTTATCTTCATTTAAAAGTTTATCATCAAATGTTAATGTGCTCATAACAGATCTTCAAGAACTTTTGCTATCACCATCAGAAGAAAATGAATCTTTATGTTTCTACTGGAGTAATATTTTATTTATTTTGGCCAAAAATATGTTTTACAATAGAAACTGTAAAAACACTCCCATTTTCTAACATACCCTACACTCCCATATTAAGTGTATCTATTTGAATATTTTGTAGCTTTATGATAAAAGAGATTCACCATAATATTAAAAGCTCAAAAGTTGTTATAAAATAAGCAAAATATGGTTGCTTGAATCGTGAACTTTATATATACGTCTTATGCTTTGACAACAAGTTTGGTATAAACCTATAGGAAGGAGAATATAGGAAGAGGGTGAATTTTAAATGAATTCACAAGCACTATGAGCTAATATAAGCATATATTATTATATTAAACCTTAGATCTGTCAGTAATATGCCTTACGTTCTAGTGGTCTGGGGTTTGGCACCTAGCAGGACCAAAAGTGTATAATTGTGAAATTGGGATGATTTTTTTTTTTCTAAAACGGAATTTTAATCAAATTGGGCCCTTTTTTCTATAGCCGATATTATTTTTCACTTCGTATTACTACCCATTCACACTATACGAATCATAATTAAGAGACGCCACTAATAATCACATTAGAACTAAAAGTGTGTTCACTGTAAAAACACATTTTTTTAATAGAAAACGATAATCTAATCACATATTAAACCTAGCCTAGCCAAATAAAATTCAAGTTAAAAACACGTCACCATCTTTGTGATTCAGTGGAAATTTAAGAACCGTAAGTTGATTATATTTTTGTATTATTCTATTATTTTTACCATGATCAATATTATTATTATTACTATCTACTAAATACAATACGAGCAGTGATGGATGAATACTTTATATTGGTGTGTTTCATACAGGTGTTATTAATATCAATCTGATATAGCGGAGATAAATTGGGTCATTGAGAGAAAGTGTTCAGCATTAGAGGAAGAGCGGGTGGTTAAAGCATCTTTAAAGCACTCAGCAGGGATTTGAGCCCGTATTTACCTGACAATCAATTACAATGCACCACAATACATTTTTTGGCCATGCTGGCAAGTGGAATCAGGGCTTTTGAATTACTAAACAGACGTGCAATTTACTGGAATAGGTTATCAAACAACAGTTGTATAAAATCTAGATCCTTTTGCCAAATAATGAAAAACAACGATGTTTCTGTGAACTAAAATGACTGAAATTATTATTCAGTCCATATAGTTGAAAATGTTGAACTTATTTATGCTAACAGACTTTTAATAACACATTTATTATATTCAATATAACGTATTCTAATATATATATGTATGTATGTATGTATGTATGTATGTATGTATGTATATAAACTTAAAAATAACTTACAATGTCATAAAGCCTTGCATGTGTGAAGTAAAGAATTACCCAAAAATTTCTTTCTTTCTCTCTAACACAATGGTGTGCAGTGCGCACAGCTCGGAAATTTCGTCAACAGACTGAGGATGTCCATCCAGTTATTGTATGGAGATCATTGACTCAATGACAACAAGAAAGGGACAATGGAGGGTTGGGAACAGTGGTAATTTACCTGTCCTTGCAGCATGGTAATTAACATCCCACTACTGGAGCCAGTGAAGTGAATGTCGACTCGATTAAGGCCAGTGATCACTATGTAACTGGAGGGACAAATAAGCACCACTTGCAGTTAACAAAAACGTGACGGTCAATTTCGTCATTTACTACAAACTGAGGAAACAAATCGGTCTGTTTACCTTGTCACTCTTACGGCGCAAATGTGCCTCTAGTGTATAAAATTGTTATTCCTTAGAAATTGTGATGTATTGAATCACATTTGGATGTGATCATATTTTGATTTTTTTAAATGCAATTCAAATTCCCAGGTAATATCCCTTTATAAAAAAAACTTTTATTATCATAAAATAATGTTAATGCCGACCATGCTGTTAACGTTTATCTGAATAATTTAACTGTGTTAGTTAGGGGGGTGTAAGGGGACGCAAGAAAAGGCCATTTTTTAGTTCTTACAGCAAAACTTTTTTGGACAAAATAAATAAAATATTAATACAGTAGAAATATAATAGATTATTTTGCTTCACATGGTGATATTAATAGTTCTTAAATAACCTTGGCCTTTACTTTCCTCTACAGTTTTTTTTTTTTAGAAAATGAATGAAGACTAAGAAGGTGGATATAATTTTAATTCAAACATAAAAATTATGTTGGATTTTTTTTTCAAACGAGATTATTTTGTTTTGTTTTTATATAACCGCGTCTTACTATCTGTTCAGGCTATACGCATATAGTGATAATTACCATAGTGGGGTAGGGAAATGAATTATGTTAGAGGTAATCTATCCGCATTTGTGTGGAATGAGAATGGGGAAACCATTTAGGAAAAACCACCCTCAGTACACCCGGTTGGATTCAAACTCCGATCTCCCCGTTATCAGCAGGACAGTCTAACACGAGATAACATTTTAAGCCCCATCTATAGATTCCGTATCCGTAAGTCCATGGTCCATAAGAAATCTATGCCACAGTATCAGACTGCTCTGTCTATAAAGTCCTGAGTCGTGTTGAGCTCAACCGCCGAGGACGGGGAGATCGAGGTTCGAATCTCGGTCGGGTGAACTGGGGGTGGTTTTTCCTAAATGGTTTTCCACTCTCCCTCCACGAAAATGCGGGTTCACTTCCTCTAAATTCAACCCTCCCAATTCCTAATCCATTAGCGTAATTAGTACTTAAGCATATAACCCGAACGGGTAGTAAGACGCGGTGCTAAATATTATTATTATTATTATTATTATTATTAGTATTATTAGTATTATTATTATAAAGTCCTGATCCGTACTCCGTAGAAGTTGGTCCACTTTAACTTTCTAAAATAGTCTATACGGACTACCAATTACAGTTAACTAAATATGTGCGCGCACATCGAAATAAAATGACCGATGGCATAGAAAGGATTCATTGTTTATTATAAGTTTTTTGAGCATATTTAATCTACATTTCAAGTATATTCTAAAAAACTTGTTTTAGATTAGCTTGTTTTAGATCAACTGAGTGCTTGGCGGCTGATCCTTGCTGTAGACAATTTTCTTCCGAAGAGTTTTATTGGACGAAGTGTCTGATTATCTCATTGGTTTTTACGTTCACGTGATTAAAAATACGGACTGTGTGGGTGCGAATAGAACTTCTAAGGACCAAGGACCACGGATTACGGATACAGAGTCTGTAGAAGGGGCTTTAGAACGTTCGGAAACTGAAGCAGGTAGCAAGATTATTGAAATAATATTGTTGCTGTAAGTATTTAATTAGATTAATAAGTAATGAGTTAGATAGAATTTAAAGAAAATATACCATTATTTGCACTAAGGGAAGAGTGGTAAATCATATAGAACACACACACACCTTAGTACACCCACCAATATTTGAACCACTAACTTCTTTTTTTACCGCGTCTTACTTACTCTTCAGGCTATACGCATATATGATAATTACTCTAATGGGGTAGGGATAAGGAAAGAAGCATTTTAGAATTAATCTACCCGCATTTGCGTGGAAAGAGAGTGAGAAAACGTTTAGGAAAAAACACCCTCAGTAGACCCGATAGGGATTCAATCTCCAATCTCCCCGTCATCAGCAGCTTACCTTCTTGTCAGCAGAAAAACAGACAAGGGGATTTTTACATTTAGCCCGCGTGCCCTCCGGTGCGGGTGACACGATGAAGAAAACGTTCGATCGAAGAACGATGCTGGTGAAATATGTGGAATGACTGTTGAAAGCAGGTAATGTAAATACAATCTTTATTGTCCCATTAACTATTCATCGTAGCTATGGAAGGGGCCTTTGTGTATTCACGGGACGGAATTGAAAGAGTCAAGACGTGAGAAGCGATCCCGGACATATTTTCATTGGGACACGAAGGGGTGAACAGAGCCTACCATACAAGAGAAATGGCTATGGCCCTGTAAAAAGCAATGCTATTCTGAGAACAAGGAGTAAGGGGAGGGGAATCGAGGGAGCTGCAGCCCCCTCCCCCTTCAACAACTCCTTTCCCCTCACAAATGTCTAAAAGGGGTCGACGTAATTGTTTCCACTTGAAATGATCTAGGCCTACATCCCGGATTTTAGTGAAATGAAGCGTCAGAATGGAGATAGCTCCGTATTTAATTTTGGCCACAAAATTGGTGTTTTAAAATACGGGAAAGTATTCACAACAGAAATAAGATCATTGTATAATGGCTAACATTCCAAATTTTGTTAATCTATCAAATGCCTGAGAAGATCAGGTGGACAGATAGGGTGACAAATGAGCAAGCCTAAGAAGAGTGGGTGAGAAGAGAACCATTTTGGATGTGATTCTTATGCGCAAAGCAAACTGGATCGGACACATCCTTAGGAGGAACTGTCTTCTGCATGACGTCATAGAAGGAAAGATTGAGGGAAAGAGGAACTTAGAAAGAAGGAGGATTAAAATACTAGATGACTTGAAGGAAAGAAGAAAATTCTGGGTGCTGAAGCAGGAGGCAGAGGACAGGGTGCATTGGCGGTCTAAGTTCACTGATAAAAGGAATGGACCTGTCGTAAGACAGAACACCTAATAATAATAGTTAAAATAATAATCACTTCAAAATGCAGAATAGTATTAATGAATGAAATAGAGATCATTCCGGATGTGTTTATAGGTGCAAAGTATTACAAAATATCGGAAAAAGGAGTGGTTTTCAATTCTGGACCAGATAATTTTCCAGCTTTTTTTTACTCTCGAGAGTTCAGAACCAAATCCGGAATGGTCTCCATTTCAACTGTGGATAATTTTTCATATTTGTAAGTAGTGAATTTTGTGTCCCTAAAAAGACCCGGAATAGTCTTCACTATGGAATGTTCACTCCATTTACCCTGAGAGGTGTCAGTATTATTCTAATCGACTACACCATGGCGATATCTTATAAGCTGTGCCAAATTGGAACCATGAAATCCTTGCTGCCTTTCAGATTAAACGAAGGGTACATATTACCGTTGTGTAGGCTTATACTCTTCCGGATTTTAAAACATAATTTTTTTGGCCATAAATTTAACCAAAATGGTATCAATTCAAATTCACTCAATGTTTACTTACTTTCACTAAAATTCGGAATTTATACCTTTTAAATGTGTTTATGAAACATATATTCAATATATATGAATTAATTTATTATAGGAACTATTTTACAACAAAATAATCAGAATTTGCCTAAATGATTAGACTTACTTTCATACTTAATCCATGGCATTGGGAACTCGAAAGTTCATTGCCGCACTTACACAGGTACGCCACCTATCCCTATCTTGAACTAGTTCTATTCAGTTTACATAATTACACCCTATTCCTCTATATTGAACTACTGTAGTTATATCCAGTTCAACTCATTACACCCTATCTCTTTCAGGTCCATGTTATCTTCCCATCTGCGTCTAGATACTCACAACAGTCTTTACCCATTAAGTTTGCCAGTCAGTACCCTGAACAAGGTTCTAGAATCTTCCATTCGCGCAGCATGTCCTGCCCACCGTTATCTACGAGACTTGATTATCTTAACAATATCTTGTGATTAGTACAGGTTATGTAATTTATTATTATGTAACCTCCTCCACTCCTCAGTAGTTTAATTCCTTTTTGGACCAAATATCTTCCTAAGCACCTTGTTTTCAAACATTCAAACACACTAAAAAAAATGTCATGTAGGGTAGGTTTTCACACCCATAGGAACAATCGGTAAAAATATTGTTTTGTATATTCTAAGTTTTACATTCCTTGAAAACAGATTCCCAAATATTTATTCTGCATATGGCGTCAATCTCTTTAAAATTATGTTAGACAAAATTGTATATATATATATATATATATATATATATATATATATATGTAAATTTTATCTATATATATTTAATATTTTCATAAGAGTTATATCTTTTTGATCATTTGATTGTATCTTTAATAATGAAATAATTGCCTGTGTGTAAAAATAACATTTATATTTAGTTGGGAACAAAATAGGAAGTAAATTTTTAATTTAGTATTATTCTGCTTCTAATAATAATACCTAACGATTTTTTAGTGTTTATTAATTTATTTTCCCTGATCATACTTCTAATATTCTACAGGAGGTTAAAATTTCTGAGTATTGGGCTATTTGTGTTTCTTTAAAATATTAATTGTAATTGTAAAATATTTCACATAAATTTGATATCAGCAACAAAATGTCAATTGTAGATTTTTTTAAATGTAAGTTTTAAGTTTTATATTTTTGGCAGGTGCTCTTATGAAGTACGAATTTTTAGTTAGTGTTGTTCGGGGCGGTATATATTACGAGTGTTCTTGTTTAAACATTTTCATTGCCATTGTTTTTTAGGGAGATCTGTAATTACTCTTTGGATTTGCAGTTGATTTGGCTATCAAGTAAGACAGAAATATATGAATTTTACATTTATTAGAAGAATACAACGATTGATCACGCAGTTTAAAACAAAATATTTGAAAAAAAAATCAATTTTGTTGGGTTTTAATAAAAACAAATAGCCTATAGGCCTATGTTAAATGGACCTCCAATATAAAACAATACGAAATCTCGGCACAATCAATATAGTGGTTTGGGCATGAATGCGCTACAGACAAACACACAAACAAGATTTTATTTTTATATATTAGTAGGATTTAATATAATTTTGGATTATCAATATTATTATATGATATTTTTGATCTTTTGTGATTTAACCTTCAACTAATTGTCCATTTTCAAAGCCAGCTGCGTTCGACTTCCTTCGGAGGGGAAGTAAAGCCATCCATCCTATGTCGATTGTGTAATGTAAAAAAAAACCTGGAAGTCATGCAAAAATACCTTTCCGGCATAAATAGGTAGGCTCTTTCTCTCTCACTCATAGAAATTTTCATTTTCTGATATAATCAGTCGGATTAGAAAGTGCATGTTAAGGCGAATTTACACTGGTCATCCAGGATTATCATAATTGATGAATCATCGAGAGTGAAGTTACTGGATGGACCGTTATTAGTTTAAACTGGTCATCAAGGTGATTTAAGCAGTTCATTTCAAAATGGAGGGAACTTAAGTATTGCGAGCAGGTATTCGTATGGTGTGTGATTTATTAGTTTAGGAAGGTCAACAAATTATTTATGAAATAAATGGTATTGAACTCAGCACGAACTTTCTCGCTCTATTGTTTATAAATAGATATATTTACTCAAAATTCGTAATATAATATATACTAGCAAACCCGAGAGCAAATTGCGCTAGATATACGTGAAACTTTTTTGAATCATGGTTTTAAATTTCTTAATTTTATTTTTAAAGAACTAACGTCTTCATTTGTAAGTTTGGAGCAATAAAAATATCGATATTGGGTCCCCGAGGGTCAACATTTCGTATTAAAATTTTGATTTCCGGTTAAATTTTCGTCTTATGGTTATCGCATTGCTATTAAATTTCTCTTTTATAAATTTTGACCAATAAATAGGTAATTATTGACTATTGAGTATAAGCTGAGAGAGATAGAATCGTTATAGCCGATTATGAGAAAATTAAATTTTTCTCTTTTTATCCTCTAGTAAACAGCTATTAATTTTAGGGTTAGACAGATACAAGGCGTTGCAAAGACCACTTTTTAGGGTTCGGGGGGTTATGAAACGTCGACATCCATCAATATCTTGGGGTATATTTTTTTGACGGTCATAATACTTTACCAGTGTTGGCAAAGTTAAAAGAAAAATATATTTGTGTATAGCTTGAGAACTTTTGGGTTTATAAAAATATATTTCAAGTAAAATATGTTTATTATAAATAGATCCACATGTATGCAATGATAAGTAATTCATATCTCAAAGACTTACGGAGATAAATTTAAAAATTAGAATTTACACATCAGACCGGAACACTTAAAGTCACTTTGACGAAAAGTCGAGAGTAGCCATTTGGTTTGTAATATTGATCAAAGCTTAGAAATGAAATCTAATCAAAATCGTTGGAGCCGATTTTTATCAAACCAATTTTTTCTCTTTCCGCCCTTAAGGAAGCTACCTTTAATTTTAGGGTTGGATATCCAATTCAAAAGATTCCTCAGGTAAACCTATGAAAACCCTATATACCAAGTTTTAGCCCAATCGGTAAGATATTTTAGGCTCCAACCCAAAGTGTAAACTGATAGACAGATAGACGGATGGCATTGCGAAAACCACTTTTTTGGGTTAGGGGGGTCATGAGACGTCGACATCCATCAAAATCTAGAGTTCAATTTTTTTGACGATCATAAAACTGTAAGGTAACGAGAAAGTAAAAATATTGATATTGGGTCCCCGTGGGTCAACACTTCGTATTAAAATGTTGCCTTCCAGTTTAGAACTTTCAACATTTTAGTAGGGGTTGCACATCTATGGTTATTGCAATGCTATTAAATTCATTTATAAATTTTGACGAATAAAATAGGTAAATATTGATTATTGAATCTAAAATGATAGACTCAAATAGCCGAAGCTATTATTATGCATTTTAGAGAGAAATTCCCCATCTAGATATCACATACTGAAAATGTTAGAGATAAATCATTGTTGTACGAACATTTCTCCTAAGAGGTTGAAAGAAAGAGAAAATATACTTTTTGAGAGACTCATTTCTTACTCTATGGCATTAGAGAATTATTGCGTTAAAACTTAAGTAGTATTTCTTTACAACTAAAGCTCACAAAATTGTATTAATATATTTGACAATATCTCAGAAACTGTTAGTTTTATAAAAATATATTTTATATAAAAGTTTTTTTATTTTTTAATAGTACTACAATTGTGCAGTGATAAGTTATTTAGTTTCTCAAATAGTTGTGGAGATACGGAAATTTCCGCTTCTGTGGAGTACCCTAAAAGTAATTTTCATGGGAAAATTAAAATAGACAGTTTATTTATAATCTTAATCAACGCCTAGATACGAATTTTAATCAAAATCGTTTAAGCAGATTTTGAGAAAACCAAGTTTTTCTCTTTTCGTCCTTCAGTAAACTACCCTTAATTTTAAGTTTTTATAGACACACAGACAGACGGCATTGCAAAGACTATTTTTTAGGGTTCGGGGGATCATGAGACGTCGACATCCATCAACATTTCAGGTTAGTTTTTTTTTTACGGTCGCAATACTTAAACTTTAATGTCCAAAAAGTTAAAAAAATTCATATAATTGCGTATATATTGAAAGTTATTGATTTTATAAAAATATGTTTCGGATAAAATATTTGTATTATAAAGAGATATACATATTTACAATGATAAGTAATTTCATATATCAAATAGTTTCGGAGATATGATAAAAAATGAGAATTTACGCATCAGACCGGAGCCCTTAAAGTCATTTTGCCAAAATATTGAGAGTAGCCATTCTGTTTAGAATATTTATAAATGTTTTGAAATGAAATCACATTAAAATCTTTGGAGCCGATTTTGAGAAAATATACTTTTCCTCTTTCTGTCCTTCAGTAAACTAAGCTTAATTTTAGGGTTAGATATCCAATTCCAAAAACTCCTTGGGGCAACCCTATAAAAACCCTAGATACGAAGTTTTAGCCTGATCGGAAAAATAGTTTATATTCTAGTTGCAGTTACAGACAGACAGACAGACAGACAGATGTAAATTCAAAAAACACTTTTTTGGATTCTTAAAATTTCGAAACGTCGAGATTCATCAAAATCTCGAGTTATATTTTTTTTTGACGATCACAATAATTTCTCTACCTGTAAGATAGCGAGAAAGTAAAAAGTCAGAGAAAGAAGCAGCGCGCGATAGTAAGTCAAACCCTTGATGCTGTGACGTAATACTTTGGGTGCATCAAGCATTTTACTAGTGGAATGGACAGTAGTGTTCCCGGCACCTTAAAACAGGCTGTGATTGGCTTAGAGCTGGTCACGTGTCCACGCCCCTCGCTCTCTGATTGGCTGTTAGCTTTCCCCATCCCCTCCCCCCTGACCCGCTCACCCTGAATCCTCCCTCCTCCACTCTGCCCCTGTTTCCAAGGTTTGTATGTGTTCCAAACACGTTGGTTATTGTCCAAACTTTTTTGTATATATTCCAAACATGTTGGTTCTTGTTCAAACTGGTTTGTTTCTGTCTCATTTGGGCTCATTGGATAGTATGTCTGGGCAGGATTGGGATGGGTGTGGGAGTTTATTTTATTTATTGGCAGGGGGAATGTGCAGTCCATGGCGTCGGGCATTCCTCCCGCGGCGTGTCGGCATCGTTAGTGAGGGCGCAGCACGAACCTTTCCCGACGGCCGCTTAGCTTAGAGTGTGACCACTGAGCAGCTGGCAGCGGTTCGCAGCCGTAAGACCCCCTTTCACTTTACCCCTCACTTCGTCATACCCCCCTCTTCGTGAGTTCAGTGAGGGTCAGATACCTCGAGGTGGAAAAGTTTGATGTCGCAACAACCCTTAGTGGGAGTTGTTAACACTAAACTTGTTATAAATATTGAAAGCGGGTAGCAACGACCTTATTGAAGAGTCATTAACCCGCCCCACCCAAACCCTCTTGACGCATCGGGTCGTAGCCCTCTGAAGGCCCCAGACCCAGATGTGCTTTATATAACGTTCATTTAGGGGCCGTTTTTTCGGAAAGAATTCTTATTAAAGTACCTTGTCATGTTTCAGCGTTCACCATGTACGGTAACATGGATTCGAACCTTGATATCTTTGCCCGAATGAGAGACAGACGAATAAAATTAGTGGTTGTATGTACAGGGATGTACAATCATTTGCGTCGGGGTGAAATGTGAAAAGATGTCTACCTACCAAGACGTAAATTAAAACATAGAGGTAGTTTAAGAATCAAATAGCCAAAGCTATTATTTATAATTTAGTGAGGACTACTCCATCTAGATATCATTGACACCTGGACACGGGACTCGAGCCCGGGACCTTTGGCTCAACAAAACAAATTATCATGCGCCATATAAGGCTCTCTTTCATTTTCAATAATCGGCTAAAGCCAAAAATATAATTTTTACGGTCAATTATTATGTCGGTATACTTAAACACGTTTAAACACTATATTTTCGTTTTAAAAGCATCTACCCTCAGCAGAGTGTCAAATTGACGCCAACGTTTTCTGGATATCTTTTCCCAAACGAGAGACAGAATAATATAATTATTTATTGTAGAGATGTACCATCATTTGCACTGGGTTTAATGAGAAAACTTATAGGTAGTTTAAGAATCAAATAGCCAATGCTATTATTTATGCTTTAAGTGATGATTACTCCAGATAGATATAAGTGATACATGGACACGGGAATCTAACGCGGGACCTTTATCTCAACAACAAATTATCACGCGCAAATATATAGGGTTTTCTCTCTCTTTTTAATAACCGGCTAAAGCAACAATATAATTTCTATGGTTAATAATTATATCGGTATAATTAAACACATTGAAACACTATATTTTCGTTTTAAAATCATATTCTCTCGCCAGAGCGTCAAATTGATGGTTACTAGATGGCCGCGGTATCTGTTATCGTAAAAGTAACAGTGGGGGTTGAAATTACCTGTTTCTAGGTGCCAACGCCATCTATTGCTCATATTTTAACTAAGATCTTAAGGCAAATGTGAGATAACCGCTACTTGGGGGGGGGGGGGGGGGGAAGAGAGACAGCGTATTGTTACTTGTAGATGTTACATTTTATACAAATTTAAAATATGTTCTTTAATCGTTAAAGAGTGGCAAACTTACATGTGAGACGATCTATTGCGTCCAACAGTTTACCTCAGCAGGGAATTGATTCCAACTTTCTCCAACAGAAATATATGAGCCTGACATTTAGAAAGCGTGCCCACCGGGATTCAAGCCTCGGTATCTTTCGGTGGGGTGGTAGTGATTTGAAGCCCTCACATCAGTAGCCGGCAAAGTTTGACGGTAGTGTGTGACCAGGCGAAATGTGCACCAGCATTTTCTTGGGTTTGAAATGTGAAGTAATTAGCGTTTGTCGCCCTATCAACCCTAGTAGGGATTTGAACACTTTCCTACCTCCTCACGTCACAGGGCGAGATGTGTACCCGCATTTGCGCGTCAATGACACCTGAAGATAGTAATAGAACTCTTCAACACCATCTGGATTTTTGCCTGAATGAGAGACAGAATAATAAAACTAGTGGCGGTAGTGATGTTCAGTATCAGTTGCGCCAGGTAGAAATGTGAAAAAATATAGGTAATTAAGAATCAAATAGCCAAAGCTATTATTTAGGCTTTTAGTGATAATTACTCCAACTAGATATCATTGACACCTGGATACAGAAATCGAGCCCGGGACCTATGGCTCAACAATAAATAATTATCATCCGCAGGGTTTGTATTTATAAAAGTAATTAGCGTTTGTCGACTTATCAACCCTAGTAGGGATTTGAACCCCCTTCTACATCCTTACGTCACAAGGCGAGATGTTTACACGCATTTGCGCGGTTGGAAAAAATTAACACGACCACGGAGGGGTGGATAGTGGTCCTTCACGGCATATTGGGCCCCATAGCTAGCAAAGGGTCTAACACGTCCGTGTTCGCCAGACGCATGAAAAATAATGAATAACGGTAAAGCCAAGCTGCTTTACATGAATCGGTCAATCACCGATGAGGAAACAATATTATTCACCAATAAGAAGCCGACATCTTTACATGCGACACACCCCGTTGAAGCGACTATAAATAAACCTTGAAATCATTATATTTGGTCATTATAATTAATAATTGCGGTGGATAAACATCGAAATGAGCTTCGACACGCTGGAAAATTTGATAAATTCAGATATGTCTTAAAGCGTTCTGTTTGTTTTAATGGTAACTATTTTACTTATTACATCTTTGGTGTACAGAGGTATTTGGTCTTGATAGACTGTCAAGAAGACGCACCCCCGGCGCCTGCAGGTATAATTCAACCGGCAGCACCCGATAGCCCGGACCCTCTAGCGCTTTTCAGTGGAGACGGAATTTGCCTGGCGGATAGCGACTGGTCAATGGGTAATAAGCATCCTGCTATAGATTTTAGAGAATTGGCAGTGTTATTTTCAGCGATAGTAATTAATATGTATTTATTTAATTTCAGATTACTGGGATCATATGGGCTGGATGCCGGCCTGAGGGATCACGAAGCACCCACAGTGGGTTTGGCATTCTGTGTGCGGGCGCCGCCTCTTGAAAGAAGCGAAGCGGAGATGGGCCCTGTACCGTAGCAGCCTCTAGAAGCGGCCGGTGCTCTCCCCCGCGTGGCAGGCTTCACCTCGTAGGACCCTACCGCAGCCTCCGGAAATGTTATCAGTGGTTTACCTGATGTCTGGGGTAAATTGGACGCGATAGACCAGCTGATATGTAAGTTTGCCATTCTTTAATTACTAAAGAACATATTTTAAATTTGTATAAAAATGTACCATCTACAAGTAACAATACTATAGCCACTAGCTTGGAAATAGACAGCTTATTACGCAAGATTTATTTGCGTCCTCTCTTCCCCCAAACCACCGTTGTTTCGCTGGCATACCAAAACCTTTTGTAAGCTGACCGTTTCATGTTCAACCAAAAAGAATATTAGTTCTTATATTAATAGTATTATCATTACAAATATCCAAATCCAAAAAAATAGAGAGAAAATCATAAATGTTGCTTTAGCCACTTATTAAATTCACGTTTGCAATGTGCTGGATCAAATTTTTATAAGATATTTAGCCACCACCTTAAATCATTCTATAGCATGTCTGTATACTAAACTATTGTTCCCGGGTTCGATCAACGAAAGGGTGCGTGTAGCTCATCTAGTTATGACGGGGGGAGGGGGAGGTCGTGGGCTCGAATCTCCTCTGAGGTGTACTGTCACTAGTTTCCCTCTCCATAGCTCCACTTAAAAGCTGGAACATTTCTACCTTACTCCTCCGCAAGCAGTGGTGCTTGGCTGATACCTAAATCCACGCATGTCGAAGGAAAATACCAAACAACCAATTTTAGTAGACTTTTGTGGTGGGGGATAGAGGCCCCTAACTGAGGATTCCGAGGCCCCTGATTGTGCATAATCAGAACTGTGTAATTGCTCTCTAGTTGCGACATCACAGGGAAAAGCCCCTTACCGGGGGAGGGTTGCGACATTATTCAAGATCGTGATCTATTCTTGTCTCAACTTGTATTGTCAAGCCGCCAAACTGGCGCCAGGTATGAGTCATCAGGGAAAACCCATTGCGACATAATTCTAAGTCATGTTCTATTCTTGTCTCGACTTGTCTTGTCGAGCCACCAAACTGGCACCGGGATTGTGATGACGCCACCGGGAAAAACCCATTACCACATAGATGGTGGAAGGGGAGGGGGTTGCGACACCAAAATAGATTCAGAGTCTTGCGGCTGGAAACCATTTCTCACACACTACGCTAAGCGTCCGGCCAGAGAGGATGCTCCTGCAAGCTCCCGCGCTCACTAGCGATGTCTGAGATGTCGCGGGAGGAGTCCCCGATGCCATGGACTGCACGTTCCCCCTACCAATAAATAAAATAAATTCCCACACCCGTCCCAATCCTGCCCAGACATACGATCCAATGAGCACATATAAAAAACCAAATGCGACAGAAACAAACAAGTTTGAACAAGAACCAACATGTTTGGAACACATACAAACAAGTTTGGACAAGAACCAACATCATTGGAACACATACAAGCCCTGGAAACGGTGACAGAGTGGAGGGGGGAAGGGTCAAGCGGGAGGGGAGGGGAAAGCCAACAGTCAATCAGAGAGCGAGGGGCGTGATCACGTGACCATATATATATATACGCAAACAAGCAGGAACACACCCACAGGAGGGGGGCTTTGGTGGCTGAAGCCCCCCACAGCTGAAGGCCCTCCCCAGAAAATTAAGAAGATTACAAAAATATTATTAGCTCTATGTTTTGTCAATTAATCAACTATATTCTGTTTAACTATATTTAATTTAAAACAAATAATTTAGTGCAGTAATTAGGGATTTTTAAAGGAATACTTTTTTCTGTTGATTTTTAATTTTACTTTAAATATGCATTTAAATGAAAACTGGACCTGTGATACCATAATATTTTTTTAGAAATGGTTAAAGTCTTTACTCTTTGTGCATAAAGTTTTGAAGTGGGTACAGTAATTAAAATTATTATAATAGAGCAATTATGTAAATATTAATGTAGCAGGAAGAGGGTAAGGGGCAGTTGATATCATATGCCTCACCCTCACCAAATGCAAATCCTCTATGTGAATAAGAATGTGTAAACACAGACTTGTTAACCATTGGCGTACACAGTGATAGAGGGTAGGCCGAGGATCCAATTTTGGTACAAATTAGCTTAAATATTACCATTTGCATCCTTTGAAAAAAAAAATTCCGGCCCCACTTTTTAGGGGGCATCGCCGATTCTCAATCTTTTCTATCCACCTACTATGAATCAAATTTCCAAATATTACAATAATTGAAATATATATAATGGTGCTATTTTGAAAATTATTATGTCACCCCCACCCCAGCTCAATATCCTGGGTGCGCCCCTGAAAACAAGAGACACAACTGAAATAATGCCTTTCTGCTCGATTCAAGCTGCAAATAACACTAAGACATCCAAGTGATTTAATGTTCCTTAAACAGTTACAATCTTTCAATATATCTAGTAGTCATGGGGTATGATCGTTATTAATTTAAACCCCATAATATACACAAGCAATTACTGCACAGCTACTACACAATATGTACAAAGACTGGCGTTCACTGAAGAGGAAAAGGCAAGTATATGTTTACTATTTTTTTTTTTAGCACCGCGTCTTACTACCCGTTTGGTTTATACGCTTTTACACTATTCATTTTGGATGACTCATCCTCTGTGTTTCTTCACCAGTGAACAAAAGTAGGCCACTGCCAACTTCAAGTGAATTTACACTGGTTATCTAGGATGATCATCATTATTGAATCATCAAAAGTGAAGTCACTGAATGAACCGAATTCAATTTACACTGGTCATCAATGTGACGTATAAAGAAGATTGGTGTTCACTGAAGAGGTACAGGCAAGCACATGTTTACACTATTCAGTTTGGATGACTCATCCTCTGTGTTTCATCACCAGTGAACATAAGTTGGCCGCTGCCAACTTCGTTCATCGTTCATATTTGAAGATCACTTTAGATGATTGTAGCGTTTACATTATTAATTTTCAGTGATTCATCTAAAGTGATCAATCATTATTATTATTATTATTATTAGCACCGCGTCTTACTACCGTTCGGTGTTATACGCACTTACGCTAATGTGTAATGGTTAAGTGATTGTGAGATGAAATGGAGGACCTACAGTTTAACGTGGAATCCGAACCACGGTGGAGGCCTGGCATTCCTCACATTCACAAGTTGTGATTAATACACGTCTTGTCAGAGGTGAAGGAAGGGTTTGGCTATCAGATAAGTCTGTGCCGGGACCGGGGATTGAACCCTGGACCTCCAGCACAGAAGTCTGACACCTTACCCCTAGACCACCAGGTCACCAAAGTGATCAATCAAAGTGATCAGTGTAAATTCACCTTTAAATACTTTAAATAAATGTTATATTTAATTTTAACTTTGTACTATACTCAATAACGGAGAACATATTTCTAATTTTTTTTTTCTGATTTTTGTTTTTAAACTTTCGTTTAATATTCACCCACAAAATTTGTCAATTCAATTATTCCAAACTTACCTCAATCATTCTAATCATTCCTTATCTAATAATAAAACGCTCCCTACTACTTTACTCTAGAATGTTTTCTAATATGTGAACCAGACTAGGTGAGCTATATGTTTAGTCTGCGTGTCCAACGAGGCGTGTGTTTTCACTATTCTAAGTAATTCTGCGCATAACAAGGATAACTTTAGCGTTCTCATCCATGGTGGGACTGTTGTTCCCTTGTTGCTCTGATCAAGTACACAAGTGTGTTGGTTGTTGGAGAAGAGAGTTTTGGGGTTAGCGTGGGGGGAAAGGGGGGTGACAAGTCATGATGGAAGAGTACATGGGATAGAGGGTTTGGAGGGTGAGAGGTGGGCAAGGGGAGAATCCACCGTGTCATACTAATAACGTCAACGACATACCCCCTCAACGTTTCCACCACTTGGTATAGTACCTGTTATTTATCTCAAGGAAATAAAACGCCCACCAAATAAAATCTAACCTGTTGCATAGCATCCAGGGGGGGAAAATATACAAAAAGAATTTTTTCTAAGCATCTGGAGCTTTCAATGGCACACCTAGTGTATGTGTGTGTGTGTGTGTTTGTATGTGTTTGAGGGGAGAGGGTGTAATTGGGGCATTCCACCCCTCCTTACCCACTACTCCCAAAAGTTTACAAATAGTGTTATTAAAAACTTAAAAGATACAACTGAAGATGTGTTCATTTCATAGGCTGAATTTAAGAGCAAACTTACGAGACTTGATATTCAAAATATATTGCATGCGCACATTAACATTATTCCTCTAAAACTCCAATGAGGGAAAAAGTACATACATATTAGGTTCTAAACATTAAAACTATTTTCCCTCCAACCCTGACCCACCCACAGCAAAGCAAGTTTCTGGGTGCCCCAGTGTGATATTTTAGATTATTTTTTTTATAATTAAGGCGGCCACCTCATTCAACGATAAAATATCAAACGCTGCTAGGCCCCACGGCTTAAAATACAATAACCTGTGTTTTTTCTGGAACTACTTCTCTATTCTAATTAATGCTCCCTTTAACCCTTCACTTACAACCACACTATGCCATGCTAACTAAATAAGAGAGGAAAGAAAGCTACAAAACTTCTTAAAGTGGAAAGCTCGCTGCTAGTTCTCAAATATCTTACAATTTTCTGTTGTGAGCCTAACAACTGATAGCTGTATTTTTTGTTAGAGGAAGACTAAATCTAAATCTCTTTTTTCAGCAAGCCTAGTCTCATTGCTCCGCAAAAATTTCTAAGAGGACGTTGAAAATGAGATGTCACGGTCAGACTGGTGACGAAGATTCTAGCGCACAGCAGTGTCAGTTCATTCAGTGGTTGTGTATATTACGCTGTTGTTAGATGCGCTTATCTGTTCATTAATATTTCTTTGTTTTGGACTCAGTGAGTGTAGATTATTGAACTAATTGAAAATACCTAAAGAGAAATCGTGTAAAAGTGTATTATTCAAGCAGTGGATTGGTGGTGATAGGAATGTCACAGCGAATAGCATAACAATTTTTTGTCAGCCATGTTCCAAAGAGGTACATTATCTTTTTCAAAAGGGTAAATGAAATTATTGATTTTGAAAGTCAAGGTTTTTATTATATATTTTGTCTACCGTTTGAAAGTAAATCATGATTCTTTGATATTGTTCAAACTAGGTTTCATTTCTTATTGAAGGATTTCAACTACAAAGTGTAAATATTTACCAAAGCGTAACATAAATATCTTACCCAAAAAAATTGTAATCTTAGTTATATTGTAGGTGATGCTTTGTTAATTTTAATTTGTAGGATGAACATATATTAATGAATGAAAATTTCCATTTATAATATTTAGGTAAAATGCGAGAAGAAGTATCACCTAGAACAACATAAAAATACTGCAATACATATGAAGAATTCCAGAAAGAAAACAGGATCGCAACAAATTTTTCCTGAAGTTAACGATGCCGTTAAAACCCAAGAGCAATTTTTTGCTGACTTATGCTCTGCAATGGTAACTGCAAATATTCCTTGGAAGAAGCTGGAGAATCCAGATTTCGGGGCATAGAAAAAACCTGAATTAGGCTTCTGGCTCAGTTGGCACGGTCATCGTCGACAAACTTAACAGAGTATTGCAGCGAGATCCTGGGTGGAAAGTGATGGCAAGTATTGCAGACATCTTAGAAGGCCAAACTACATCACTCCCAGAAGTCGAGCTTAGCTCAGCTGAGCTAGCCTGTCTGAAGTTTTGCCCGATGACTTCATGTGAAGTCGAAAGAAGTTTCTCACAGTATAAAAACATTTTGTCAGAAAACAGAACTAAATCTACACCTGAAAATCTTGATAAGTATTTGGTAATTAACTCTAATAGTAGTTAATTTGTGTTTATATAAAGTGTATGCTGGATTTTAAGAATGAATAATACAATTTTTGAGTGTTTTGGTCCTTTTTTTTTTGCATTACTATGCCTCTTTGTGTGCCTATTTATTGCCTTTTACTTTATAATGCCTAATTATGTGCATATTTTTGTGATTTTTAGTGCCTATTTGTCTGCCTTTTTTCAAATTTTTAGTGCCTATAAATTCGCCCCCTAGTGATGATAATGTTCCCATCCTCTCTCACGCCAATGCAGATGCACGTCTCTAAACTACCTTCTCACCTTCAACTCTTAAATTAAGCTATTAATAACTGTAACAATAACCGGACCCACCTCGATGGCCGATTGGTCTAAGGCGTCACTCTTCGCAATATACTTCATTGTCAATTACGGAGAGATTCGGATTCATATTCCAGTCGGGTGTATTAAGAGTGGTTTTACCACTATCTCTCTATGAAAATGCGAGTAAACTTCCTATAAACTCAACCTTCCTCTTCCCTAACACTCTAACGTAATTAATTCATTTGCGTATAACCCGAACAAGTGGGGTGACGAGGTGATATAAGAAAAGCATTGAACGTAATGATTTACAAATCTATATAATGTGTAACTTAAGGTGGGAACCCGAGAATTGGTCAGTGTTCTTGCAGTTTAAAAAAAAAACTTTTTTTTTGTCAAAATAAATCAAATGTGTATTCAGTAAAAACATTGAATCTAATTTTCTTCGCATGAAGACCTCAAGAGTTGTTGAATACCAAGGCTGTCCTGGAATTTGATGACAACTTTTTATAATCATTTAAAAAGTTTCTTATCTAGTGCCGCCACGTCCATGACATATATTCAAGAACTGTTAAAATCATCGTGTGAAAACAATTAAACTCAGTTTGTTCTCAAGCAATATTTTATTTATTTTAGCCATAAAAATGTTTTGCTTTAAAAACTTTAAAAAAAATTGGCATTTTCTCGAGTTCCCTACATCCCCACATTAAAAGGCCTTGAATGAAATAATCCGTCTTCAGCACAATATTTTGCATATTTTAAACGTTACTATGCCATAAATATTCACAGGAATTAAAACTTAGTACACTTAACACTTAGGGTATCCCTGCAAATTATTTCTCTGAATTAAAAAAAAATATTGAGCAGTAAAGTTTTGTTTAAGTTCCATCAATGTAAAAGAGGAGAATACAAAATCGAACCCCAGATAAAATTGACCACCCAGATACTTTTACTGACTACAGTACGCCTCATCTCAGTTACAATCTCCGACCTGGATTCGAACCAACAAAGCGGTCACCTCTTATTTGAATTCAAAGAAGCAAACAAATTCGTGTCTCAGGTGCAGCAACAAACTTGAGGTGGCTACGTGATCGAACAAAATTACTTAAATGAACAACATAAACCTTCTCAACTCAAATTGTTTTTAGAAAATACTATATTTAGTTATATGGTAAGTGTAATATTATATAGAAACAAAATTGTTTTCAATTCAATGACAAGATTATGACAATATAATCATAAATGTTATGCATTGTATAATATAAAAAAAATTGTACGACCCGAAAGTACTTACCAACTTATTATTATTATTATTAGCACCGCGTCTTACTACCCGTTCGGGTTATACGCACTTACGCTAATGTGTAATGGTAGGGTGATTGTGAGGTGAAATGGAGGACCTACAGTTTAACGTGGAATCCGAACCACGGTGGAGGCCTGGCATTCCTCACATTCACAAGTTGTGATTAATACACATCTTGTCAGAGGTGAAGGAAGGGTTTGGTAATCAGATAAATCTGTGCCGGGACCGAGGATTGAACCCCGGACGCCAGCTCAGAAGTCCGACACCTTACCCCTAGACCACCAGGTCACCCTTACCAACTTAAAATAACTACTTTAGTTTGTAACAAAATTTTCATAAATCAACTATTAGTAAACTAACACGCAAATTAACTTTTATACAAAAAAAAACCTGTGTAAAGAATAATAGAAATGTACAAACATTCCCAGATACACATTTTGAACAAAATCATTCGAGCCATTTCTTAACGATTCTGAATTTTCAAAAATCAGTCATTATAAACTATATTTAAATGAATTTTTAGGCTGAAAAGAAGTTTATAGTGTTATTAATCGTGTAAAACACGTGTATAACCATTTTGAACAAAATCGTTTAGAGTCATGTATAAAAACATTCAAATTAAAAAAAATTAAATTATTTGTAAACTATACTTAATTTTAGAACGGAAATTAAACTCACTATTTCGCCTCGAGGTATGACTTATCATATAACATTAAAATATCAAGTTTGAAGAAAATCTAGTAAACCATTTGGCTGTAGCCCTAGGTGCATTCAAATAGACATACAGAGAAACATACAGACATAATTCTAAAACTAACTTTTTCAAGTTCAGAGGTATATACAACGCCAAGCTCCATCATAGTACAGATTTCAATATTTTTATATAATAAGAATTAAAACGATTAATGGCGTAAAAAATATTCCATGGGCTTAATATACTCTAAATATCAGGCCCATATCATCTGGTTCGACGGTGACTGGGAGGGCGGATTTCGAATCCTAGCCGGGCGTATTTTTATAACTGCAAATGAGGGTACATTTACCCTAAATTCACCCTTTATCATTCCTTTCCTATTTATATTTGGTATGCGTATTATTGGGACAGGTAGTAAGACAAGGTGAAAAATATACTAAATAAGTGAAACATTAACTGTGTTTTAAGCTCTTCGCCGGTGAATGTTGGTGTATTTATTTGTAACTGATCTCCTCATACTAAGTCGCAAATAACCCTTATTAACCTTACCACTGGGCACATAGAAAATGGTTTTTAGTCTCTCTGGAGATCATTTTGGCCTGTGAAATTAAATTAATATGATAAATATTATATCATATAAATGGTAAGACGAAAAATGTACAAACTTTCTCATACTGTGTATTATAGCTTGGAACAAAATGTTCACAAATAGGTTTATAGTAAACTACCCTTTGATCACTTTTCCTCATAAAAACAAAACACATCTTCTTGTTAATCACAATAATCACTCTTCATATAAATCAAACTGTTAAAAAAAAATTAATATATCTCAAAATTTCAAAAATCAGTTATATGTAAATTACCCTAAAGTTATTTCAATTTGAAAAATAAAAACGTATTCTTTTTTATCATAAAATTTCTATATACCGATTTTAACTTAAATCTTCAAAATTAGTTTCGAAATATTTCAAATTTTCTAAAATGTATCAATACCCTTAAATTAATTTATTTTAGAAAAATAAACACACATTATTATTTACCATGTAAAATAGTCCTCAGATGCATATTTTGAACAAAATATTTAGAATTATTTTCAAATAATTTCATATTTTTCAAATACTAGTCATTTTATATCTTCTATCATCTTCTATGAGATTAATATTTATATATGTATTTATAATAAATTATGCATATCTAAAAAAAACCTACCATATACCCATTTCAAACCACATTGCTACAACAATTTTTTAAATATTTCTAATTTTTTAAAATCAGTTATTAGTTAACTACTCTTAAACGAATTTTTACCCAAAAACCAAGTACAGTAGGCAGTGTTGTTTAGGAGTTCATACACATCCTGGGTATTATTTTCAAACCAAATCGTTAGAGCCATTTTCAAAAATTTTGTAATTAAAAAAAATCACACATCATTAAATCACCCTTAAATTATGAGTTAGGGTTAAAATAAAAAAATAAAAAGTAAAAAGCGTTCCGATGTATAGCCATTTAAGATATAATTTTAAGTTTGGACAAATCCACTAAACCGTTTCAGATACGTATGTGGCTAGGGACATACATACATACAGACATAATTGTACAGTCCCCTTTTATAGTTTTGGGGGTATATAAGACGTAAAGACCCGTCATAATCTCGGGATCAAAAATTTTAACGATTACAATACTTTCTCTTTAAAATAGAAAAAACATACTCTACTTAAGGGGGGTATATATTTGTATGTTATACTCATCGGAAAGGAGGGAGTTTGCTTCTTTTTCTGCCACCACGTCTTATTACCCGTCAGGGCTGTACGCATTATAATGGAAAAGCAATGAGGAAGGTAAAATTTAGAGGAATTTTACCGTCATTTGCTTGGAGAGAGAGTGGGAGACCTTTAGGAAAAATAATACTCTTAGTACACACGGGGAAGATGACTAAATGAGTGTTACATTTAATCTGCGTTCCTAACAATGTGTGTCATTTGTCTGATTAAATTCAGAAAAGCCCACTTGGTGGCCACATGATCAAAGGCGCTACTCTAGCAATAGACTAAACTGCCGATGACGGGGAAATCAAGGTTCGAATCTTAGTCGGGTGTAATGAGGATGGTTCTTCCAAAATAATTTTCCTTACAAGTGGGTGAACACTTCCTATAAATATAGCCCACCTCATCCCTAATCCATTAGCGTAATTAGTATATAAGCGTGTAACCCAAAGGGTAGTAACACGCGATGCTAAAAAAAAAAATCAAAAAACCCGTACGGAAGGTAAGACAAAGAAAAAAAAATTCCCCTGAATAAATAAAATAAATAAAAAAAGACCGTTTCCAGGAGAAACTAGTAACTGCAGGTCGTATCGGGTAGGTCTGACGTGTGCGTACGAGACGCGTGTGCGTGCGTGTTGGTATGGCGTGCAACTCGGCACGCCTCAACGGGCCCATGGATGCGGCGTCGAATATTGAACATTGTGATCTTCCTTCTGGTGGCGGACGTGAGTTTGAACCGTGGGAGCCGATCGGTCAGTCAAACTGAACGGGCTATCGTTCATACATATCTCAAGAGTCAGGGGTCGGGAACCTAGGTAGGATGGCCAGCTAACAGTCTCCTAGGCTTTTATGTTACCACGTCTTACTACTGTTCAGGTTATACGCATGTGTGATAATTACTCTAATGAATTATGGATGAGCAAGGAAGCATTTTAGAGGTAGTCAACTTACATTTGCTCGGAAGGAGAGTGGGGAAAAAAAGTAGGAAAAAAACAGCCTCAGTTGACATGACAGGGATACGATCCACGATCTCCTCGTCATCAGTAGGCCAGTCCGACACGATAGTGACGCTTTAAGCCACTCGGCTATTAAAGCGGGTCTCTTTGCCTTCAACTTCAGACGTTGTCATAATGACTTTGAATCTAGAACAAATTAGAACAAATCCGCTTCGGTGGCTGCATGGTCTAGGCCTTAGGGCGTCACTATAACAATAGAATTGACTGCCGATGACGGGGAGATAGTGGTTCGATTCCGGTCGGGTTTACTGAGAGTGATTTTTCATAAACAGTTTCTCACTCTCTCTCTTTTTTCTCCACGCAAATGTGGGTACACTTCCTCTAAATTTAACCTTCCTCATCTCTAACCAATTAGAGTAATTAGTATATAGGCGTATAACCCGAATGGGTAATAAGACGCGGTGCTAAAAAAATTGGAAAAAGTAGGATTCTTGTGCGAGTTATGGTGCCAATGGCAGAATGTGGGTGATCATCTGTACTCTTCATTCAACCCATAAAGAAGGAATTCAACTTTAAGCATTTTTTTTGCATGTTTTTATCGTTAGTAAGCATAATTAAGGATAACTTCTGTTTCTGAGTGGTACTAAATATAAGTTCCTCTTTTAGTGTCACAGTTACGTAACGAAGATTGGTGCAGGAGGGATCAGGCTAAATGTCTACTTGGTGTTTTATGGAGGAAGGGGGAGTCAAAAAAGGTAGGAAAAAAGCGTTACATTCGTTTATGGATGACCGCTGTATTAGGGGCGAGGAAGGTTGAATGAAGAGTATGTTTACCCGCATTTGCGTAGAGGAAGAGTGGAAAACCATTTAGGGAAAATCTCCCTCATTATACCCAAACCAGGATTCGAACTCCAATCGACCAGTCCTTGGCAATAAGTCTATTATTAGACTGACACCTTAGACTATTCGACCAGCGAAGTGGGTTAACTTAGACCTAATCCAGGTCAAGTTTACTGGAGTGTCTACAAAAGTGGACCTACTACCATTTGGTCATATCGGTGACGGAGGTCATACAATGGCAAATGAGTGTGCATTCCCTTTCTCTCCCCACATTAGGATTAAGAACATTTATAGGAATATAGGTCCATTCTTAAAAATCACTATTGTGAGCCACACCGGTGGGCACATGGACAAAGGTGCTAGTCTCATCTAGTCTGTTCGCCAGAGATGGAAGGTTAGGGGGTTGGAATACTGGCCGTTTGTAGCGAGTAGTATTACCTGAAGGCGATTGGCCCTTTTCATTTGGTCGTGGAAATGCAGAGCCATGAGAAACAACGGCTATCTTCAAGAAGTGTGATTGTTTTGCAATTTTCTTTTTGGAAACGGTTTGTTCAAGAATAGAAGCAAGTTGATTAAGTTATACTTTTTAATACTACAACCTCCTTTTAAAATTTTAACAGTCATCGAATATCGATAAAATCGACATTTTTCAATAGAAAACTGCCAGCTTCATAACAAAAAATAAGAAAATGTAACAATTAATAAACATAGATACATTATCTAAGAAGGGGTGTTGAAAATATTAACATAAAAATTTCACTCGTTCTCAAGAAAATTGATATTTACAAACGTATGATTTTTCCGCCAGACCTGTCCGGTAGTTAGCGCCATCTACGGTTTCCGTGATTCCATCTGTTCTTGTTGCGCGGAAGGATACTTTGGTAGGTTGTGTAGCCACGCCACGCCTTTCACCCTCCCGTCTCCCAACCTACAAAATAGGTTTTTAGACTTGCACTCGACAGGGCCAAGGGCCTTAATGGTTTCTTACTAGCTCTCCATGAAAATTTAAGTATATTACCTGAAGGTTTCACCATCCTCCTCACCTCATTAGTGTAAATGTGTGTTAAAAGTATCAATGAACAAATACTCTATGGTAAACGTACTGTGCGAATAAAACAAATAGGGTGTATATTTAAGTTTGTTTGTATGTCATATTTATTAAGAGGATTCTTTTGACCTTTTTTTTTTTTCCATGCTTTCTTCATGTCAATTCTTGTACATATGTTACCCCCTATTAATGAAAATGCCATTTCACAATTGGGCAAATTTATGTCCATTCAGTGAACTGACCTCTTCTCTTAAATAATTTGGGCAAAAATTGCATGAACTCTTGCCTATTTCATGAAATGTAAATTATTTTTTGTCTACTGAAAGATTAGCTGAAATTATTTTTTAAGATATTATATGTTAAGAACTATAAGCTAATCCAACTGAACTGAAACTAACCGTAGTCGGGGAGGGGGGGTTTCGGGGTTCAACCCCCACCCCCGAAATTTTATGAACAAAATATATATGGCTTTATTTATGGTTCAAACAATATCAAAATTAAGGTACAAGTACAAATTAGGGGCTGTGTTACCATTACCATAAAAAGTACTTCAGAGAGCTTCCAGAGGTGTTTATTATTTAGAATTTTTTCTAGCCTTCGGCAGTTATGGTGTTATGTTGTCGTAAAAAATATTTTCAGATAGCTTCTAGAGGTGTTTAATATTTAGAATTGTTCCTATTTTTCGGCGGTTAGGGGGTTATGTTGCCATAAAAAACACTTCTGATAACTTCTATTGGTATTTAATATTTAGAAATTTCCCAGCCCTCAGCAGTTAGGGTGTTATGGTGCCATAAAAGACACTTCAATAGCTCTAGAACAGTTTTTTATTCAGAATGTTTTTAGTCTCCGTCATTTGGGATGAGCCCACCAAACCCCCCCTGAAATTATTGGCTGGCTACGGCCTTGATTAAAGGTTTGCACCATACCTGTTCTATGCTTGTCCAGTTCAGTGACCAGTCTAAAAATCGTCAAGCGCTACCCAATTCATGAACCGAAAGAGTTTTTGCCCAGTCCGTGAAATGCACAAGCGAAGAAGCATATTCACGGAATGGGCAGAAATCTATCCAATTCATGAAATGGCCAATTTCACTTTTGGGGTGTAGCACATAATATTATAGTTAAAAATTGATCTTCAATTAGTGCCCTTAGTTTGACTAGGGCTAGTTCCTGACAAGCCGAACGTGAAGTAAGACACCAAAAATGCACGAATGCGTGGCTACGGGGCAAAACAACAATCAAAGTAAAATAAATGGTAAGGTGCACGGGCAGAATTTATCGCTCCTTTGCCTAAAAATGAGATATTTAGTTAAAACTCGCAAGATATGTGAAACAAAATAATATACATTGTTGCATAAACATTCCACCAAAGAGCTTAATATGAAATAATATACCCTGTGACAGATACATACTGAGAAAAGTGACATCTGTGTTCATCAAAGAGCATAAAACCCAGAACTTATTTTAAAAAATATTTTCCAATATCTCAGAAACTATTGGTTTTATAAAACTATATTTCAAATAGCTGTTGCCCGCTTCGGTGGCCGCGTGGTCTAACGCGCTATCTCATGTTGGACTAGGCTGCTGAGGACGGGGATATCAGGGTTTGACCCGGTCGGGTGCACTAAGGGTGGATTTCATCAATGGTTTTTAAACTCTCACCTCCATGCAAACGTGGGTAATTTCCTCTAAATTGAGCCTTCTTAATCCTTAACTCATTAGCACATTAGACATGGCGTAAAACTCGAACGAGTGGTGCTAAAAAAGAAGTTTTTTAAAAATTTAATAGCATTACAACTTTGAAATAATAATTTATTTTGTATCTTAAATAGTTGCACAATATAATCATGCTTGGAAATTTCCGCTTATATAAAGTACTGTATTCGGCAAAGTCATTTTCAAGAAAGAATTTGAGAGTTTTCCATTTTGTTTTGTATATATTTTCACGGTAAATACTGGTTTTTATAGCAACAATTTTTTTATGTAATTTAAAAAAATGTAACTTATATTAAGTACTTTTTTTACATTTTAGAAACATGTATATTGATTTTTTAAGACATTCCGTGTAATTCGAATTTTGATAGCTCGAGATGATCCCGATCACTTTTCAACTCAAACTATCGAGAATCTACTGCACTTTTATGGCTCAAATTTGTTCCATAAATGAATGAGAATGTTATTTCGTTGTTTAATATAAAATTTTTGCCATTAATAGAGCATTAGTAATATATTTAATTAATTATAATCAACCTTATATTTCCCAGAGTGACGATCTGCATCAGGGCTTTCCTTGGCAGAGATGGGCCCTGAGACGATTTAGTTTGTGGGACCCCAAGCTATCTGCCTCCCCCCTCCCTCAAAAAAATATTTAAATTGAATATTTGTTTAATGTTGCTACAGTATTTTGCACCTATATACCAATTTTCAGCCGTATAAGGTATCAGGAAATGCCCTAAAAGGTAAATACATGTAATAATTATTAATACCAGAAGCCATGTTTTTAAACATATAAGGGTTAATTCCTCATCAATCCTCATTTCAATTTTCTTCCCCAAAGAATTATATCTGTATATAGGTACAAATAAAAACTGTGCCAAGTTTGAATTAAATCGTAAATGAGTTCAGAAGTTATTGTGAGACATATCCACCAAATAGAGGCAAATACGAAATGGAAGATTTAAAATGGAGAACTCGCTTTACACGTTCAATAAATCAAACCACAGATTATGTTTTTGTTTGTTTTTACACTCTTAACAATATTTGCTAGATCACCTATAAAGAGAAAGAGTGTGCAAGAAAAAGTTTCCCACTTCAACTTGTTTTTTCCCTCTGTCATCTAAGCAAGCGCGGGGCCCTGTACGACCGCACCGTTTGCACACCTTGAAGGTTAAACTATAATTTATCATTAATCAATAAGTAGGACACTAACTATTTTAGGATTACGCCGGTACCTAGATGTCATTCTGTCCAAGGAACACTCCATTTCGGTTAAATGAACCCACTCCACGCTATCAACCTGACGCTTAGACCGTTGATGAAGGTTCCCCCTGGAACTGGCCTATGGATGACCCCGACAAGCCATAGAGAGAGGAGCACCTCTACTATCTGTCTATGATTTATTTCAACGGGACTGGACCAGACTCGATTCTCTCTCGTCCAATGTGTGGAAACTTATGATAACGACGAAGGCGAACAATGTTTCAGGTGGTACTAGATTTACTTTTTTCCTCCCTTCCTCAGTTTATAACTATGAAAGAAATATATTTCTCACCCTCTCTTTTTTTTTCGTTTAAAAGAGAATGATAGCCAACTTACAATCCGATAGGCATATCTTTTCAATGAACCGTCACATAATTGTTACGAGATGTCGAACACATTGAAGGTGACGTAGTGGGGAAGTAGCAAAAACAAATCCATGTATTCATCAGTGCTCGACTCAATCGATCGGACACTAGGGCATTTACTAACCTCTCTACAAGACCTGTATTAAGTAGCCAGGATGGATCGGACGTTAAGAATTTCAATTATATATATCATTTAATAAGACTCTATAAGGTTTGGTATTCGTAGACAGGATCGAGAGAACGCTAAGTCTTTTCACTATGGATCATTTAATAAACTCTCTATAAGGCTTGGAATTAGTAGTCAGGATCGATCGAATACTAGGTATCTCCATTATAGATCATTTAATAAGCTCTCGATAAGGCTTGGTATTAGTCGCCAGAATAAGAATTCTATAAAACCATTAAGGTCATACTTTAATCCTTACCGAATGGTGAACTAAAACATTGAATAATACATTAATTCATTTAATTAAGATTATGACCGTTCAATTAGTATTCATTTAACTATATCGGATAGCTACTAATAACACCCGCCTCGTGGCGTAGTTGGCTAAGCGCTAGTCGTGTTAGAGCTCCACCACCGAGGACTGGATAATCGATAGGTTCGAATCTCGGTCGGGTGAACTGGGTGGTTATTCCTAAATTTTTTCCACTCTCCTCACGCAAATGCGGGTTCACTTACTCCAAATTCAGCACCTCCTAATTCCTAATCCATTAGAGTAATTAGTACATTAAGCGTATTAACCCGAACGGGTAGTAAAACGCGGTATCTAAATATTATTATTATTATTATTATTAATTACTAACTAGACAACAATCTCATGAGTTCAACGTAGACTCTGTATTAAAATAAGAGTAAAGAATGACCCTGAGCACGGGTCGAGTCCCAGATGGTTAAGTGGTAAAGCATTGGCACGTGAAGCCAATGGTCCCACTCGAATCAGTGGGCGCTCGGAATAAAAGTCAAGCTCATCTGGTCTTGTTCACCCGTTACGGGGGGAGGTCAAGATTCAAATTACAGCAGGGTGTGCTGAGTATGTTAATTTAAATAATGTTTCACTCTCTCTCCATGAAAATGGGAGTACATTTCCACTCAAATCTTACTTTATTCATCTCTACCCTATTATTGTAGATAAATAGAGATACTTCAGGCAGGTACTTAAAACTAGGTCTAAAAATAAATTTGAAGTCCGTTTGTAAAGCATTAGATTCAACATTTTCAAAACTATTTAATATTTCGTTGGTATCTTCATGAAATCTCTGTTTACCCTGAAAGGATTTACCTTGCTTGGTTCCACTATGGTTTTGCTTAAAAGATAGGGTCATAGTGTAATTTGTCAAGAAAGACTGCTACCGTTCAGGGTAAACGGAGTGTACATTTTACTTGGTGAAAACTATTTCTCTCTAAGCTATATCAACTCTGTCTCAATAATTGAGAAATAAGAGATATTTTTATTTTGAAGTAGTAGTTATTATATATTAATTTTAATTTTATTTCCATTTCTGGTTGTAGTCTTAATGTGAGTGGACTTATTTGTTTCATGTGCAATATTGTAATTGTACTCACAGCAGCATAAAGCCACTCTCGAGTCGCCGATGACTGGGGTATAAGTGATAGCTCAATTGTTAGCCGATGATTTCCACACATCCATCACAGACTTTGCCTTTAAATATAAACTAAGAATGACCCTGAGCATTGGACGAATCCTGGCTAGCTCAGTGTAGATTATAGACGCGTCAAGCCAATAGTCCCAGGTTCGATTCCCATGTCCAGGTGTAATTTTTCAAATTTATTAAAATTACTAGTAACTATATTAAATGTACACTTTCTTAACCGACTAACTTTATCAAAGCACGACAAACTATGTTCTACAACAAACCCAATGCCCAGTCCCCAAGTAGTTATTTCATCAATGTAAGAGTTTAAGGTGGAAGTGTAAGGAACACAAGAAAAGGGCAGTATTTTGGTAGTTTTTATAGAAAAACATTTTTTTGCCAAATAAATCTAGACTGACGAAATTCTATCAGAAACAAGTACTTCAACTCAGCAACAAGGACTTCTACTAGTATATTTATGCTAAATTATTTTTGGCCGGGATGTTTTCTAAATACTTGATGGCCCGTTTTGATAGAATTAGCTAAAATACCTGTATAATACTCATTATTATATAACAGTGAAAAGTAAACAACAAGAACTTAATTTTATATTTTATGTTGGGTATTCACATTGCATTATTTATAGTTAAAAAAAGGACTTATGCTGTAATAGAGAGAATATCAATTTTAAACTATGTACTGTACATTGCTTAACCATAAAGACTGAAATATAAATAGTTTAAAGTAAAATTAGTTGTATTTCTAATTTGATGTTATTAAATTAATATTTACATTAAATAAACTATAATTGATGTGATTAATGATTTTTAAATAAAATATATCATATTCTATAAACATAGGGTGGATTTCTTTGAAATTAAGTGGTGCAAAGTATTTACCTTGATATTCTAAAAAATGGGCCACCAGGTATTTAGAAAGTATCCCTGCCAAAGATCGTTTTTAAATTTGTGTTGTAACATACTTACATGTATAATATGTTCATTTACTTGTAAATTGTTTATTATATATACTTTTTGTACTAAAAATTAATATCTATACAAGATTCGAATTACTAGCAAAATGATTTTTTTTAGTAGGCCCTATTTACACTACAGTAAATGTAAAAATATTGTAATTATTTAACTTTCCTTGACAATATATATTATACTTGCCATTATTTCATGAAATCAATTAGTTTTATTTGTAAGGTATTTCATGTATAAGATTAAAATAAAACCACAGCTATTAATCTTTTCTTTGAAATAAGAATAACTCTGTGCATGTGAAGACTTTATGATATAACTTTGTTTGTATTTCAAACATATTTCACATAAATTTGATATAAGCATCATAATGCCCATTTTAGTTTTTTTTATAAATGTAATTTATTTTTTTATTTTTTTAAGGCAGGAGCTCCAAAGAAATACGACTTTTTAGTCAGTGTTGTTTGGGGCAGTATATATTTCAAGTGTACTTGTTGAACCATTTTACATTTCCCATGTTTTTTAGGGAGATAAAAAATTTCTCCAGTAGAAATATAAAGTTTAAATTTCTTCGCATGGTGAGATCAACAGTTCTTGAAGATCTGTGAAAGGTGTCCTAGAATTTAATGACAGCTTTTTGTCGTCATTATAAAAGGTTTTTCCTCAAAATGCTTATTTGCTCATGACAGATATTCAAAAAAACAGTTGAGATTACCAAATAAAAAAAATTAAACTCTATGTTTCTACTAGAGCATTATTTGATTTATTTTGACCTAAAAAAAGTTTTACTATAAAAACTGCAAAAACAATTACCTTTTCTGGCGTCTCCTCCCCTCAATCTCCAATTTCACCAATAACCCATTTTTCGACTATGCCGTGAATCAATTTCGGGAACTTTAACTCATTAGACAACTGACCTAGCTAAGGTGTTTAAAAAAGTGCTTGAAATCTTGTATATGGGTGTGAGTCGAATGATGAGGCTTGTTAAATTCTAGATATAGAAAGGAAAAAAAAGAAAAATTTTATGTGTTTGTACAAATTAATTTGAAACAAGGGAAAACTATTAATGTTTTATCACTTTGGATATTTAAACACAATATTCTTTTCTTACTTTAAGGGTTGTTTGAGCGCCAACATGTGATTTTTAATATTTATTTAAATAATTGATTTGATATATAATGAAAGTTTTTTTAGCACCACGTCTTACTACCCGTCCGGGTTATACGCCTATATACTAATTAAACTAATGTGTTAGAGATTACAAAGGTTTAATTTAGAGGAAGTGCAATAGCATGTGCATAGAGAGAGAGAGTGGAAAAACATTTAGGAAAAACCCTTTTCAGTGCATTCGACTGGGATCAAACTCCGATCTTACCATTTTCAACTGTCTAATCTATTGCGAGAGTAGTGGCTTAGACCATGCAGCCACTAAAGAGGGTTATAATGAAAGTTGACTAACATTTTTTTAAATAGTGGTAGTTGTAAATAAACGGCTAATAAATGTTTAACCAAATCGTTTAATTTAATTAAAATATTGAGTTTTGAGCTTAATAAGAAATTATAGGGTCTCGATATGATAATTACCCATATTAGAGGTAAAAAGTGAGATTATTTATTTCAACGTCATATTACACTCATTATTATAATGTTTTCTATCAGATTTTAAATTCGTTTCAAATGAATATTCAAGCATTTCATAGCCTTACTGATATACATAGTTAGGATAACCTTACCTATATACGAGTTGTTCACTCCATTCCTTCGAGTATTTAATTTATTTCACTTACCTGGAAAAAAAAAAAAAAAAAAAAATATGTATTAAATTTTGGACGTAAAGCAAAATTATAAAGCACACATAAATTTAGTCAAGCAGAACCGTAGGCCTACCTTCATTTATAACAATTAATAATACACATATGCATAAATGTCAATATTAATACATATATATAACAATTATAAATTATTCCAGGACTGATATTGATGAAAATGCAAATCTAGAATGAAAGTATATTTTATTTGATCAGTCTTCTTTAATCATATCATATGATGCATTTGTTCCTGGTTATAACTAACAGTTCTAACTGCACGTCGTACAATATTAAATTAAGATTCATTGAAGTACAAATTAGTATTTCATGTTAGATATTAGTTTGGGTTAACAGTTTTAATCAAGCAAATACTTTAAAGGAGTTCACCTACCGGAGTGCTAGGACGCGTTGTTGACGTCCAAATATACCATGTTATTTAAGAAGTAGTTTATTACAGTAAAATGTTCCATAGCCAGACCTCTAATATTTGAAACCCGGCATATCCGAAACAGCTAACCACATTTTTATATACGGTATTGTGATATATATATATATATATAATATAGAGTTAAAGAAAGTGAAAAGGCTTATCCAGCAGACGTTTTCCTTATGAAAAGATGGCGTGATATTGATGCTAGAAAAAGATGCGAAAAAAAAAGTCAAAAGAAAATTTGAAACATTTTTCTAAGAAGAAATGATAAATTTAGTTTTGTTGAGTAATTAAATTTGTTATATTGAATAATCATTTATTTAAATACTGTTTGAGCATACATATACCAAAAATACTTTTCTGTAACTATGTATGTTATGTAATTTATAATTTTTTCTACCTTTTAACGCTTCAGCGGGGTATTAATTTCGTATGCGAGAAATTTGCTTATCCGAAACGGGTTTAGAATCTTTTATTTCAGTTATGGTTTTACTGTACTTCAAAGTATAGTTTATTCCAAAATTGAGTTGAAAGTTATCAAAATGTTCTTGCGGAGTTAAAACCTTTACCATTAAGGTTTTATAATTTTAAAAACTGCATAAAAGGTGAAATTATTTCATTTACAACGACATTTTCATGTTAAATGACGCAGTTCTGAAATTAAAGTAATTGGTTAAAATCATAGATAAAAACTTCCTAAAAGAAAAGGCCTTATTAAAAGGGTCACAAAAGAAAAGTCTAAGATAAATTAAGATTGTTTTAGTAGTGTTAATGCTTCTGAGCTTCCATTCCCATATTAAACACCACAGTGTAAGTATATTTCCCTTCGAGTAGGTGTTTCCCTTAACACTAAAGTTTGAAATCAGAAAAATATGTAAACTAAACATATACTGTGTATATAATATTATTGTTTGGTTATAACTTAAATTATCAAGGTTCCAAATATTATAATAGCCTAGAGAAAAAACTATAGAGTAAAATAATTTATGTTTTATAAGTATAAAACGTAATTTAAATATGTCTATTTTGTTTTGTTAACCTTTTAAAATTGAATCAAATTGAATAAAAATTGTATGATTTTGTATCAAGGGAAAATCTGAATTTTATATTTAAATAACTAATTTACTATTAAACTATGATTAAAATGTAATGGTCCATCCCTTGGGAAGAAGAAGCTCAATTCTTACCAGAAACACACAAACTTCACATTATCTAATGGAATTAGATTATTGTTATATAAAAAAATCTTTAAGTAATTTTAAAGGAGACCATTTATTGCAATACCTCAAATATTCATTACAACGATTGTAAAACAATAATAAACAAACAAATGTATCTTATATGTTAGTTTAAATTCCTGAATGTACATGTCATTTAATAAAATACCGACTAACTCACAGATATTTATGACTACTTAAAACATTTTCATTTAACTTTTTTCCCCCCATGTGTATATGTTTGGATATTCTCCCCTACCCCCACCATTAGGAATACACAAATTCTAATTGCGCTAACGGGTAGGGTTGATGAAGGCATAATTTTAGAGGAAATGTACTTGTATTTTCGTAGGAGCGTGGTAAATTATTAATGGAAAACCACCTTCAAAACACCAGGTCAGAATTCGAACCTCGATCTCACAGTCACTGGCAAATCAGAGAAGGTGAACCTTACATTTAGTCCATCGATGCGGGTGTTTGGATACGAATCATAACACGAGTTATCAGTTATACAATATGTTATGAATACAATAGGGTTGTAGTGAGTTTCACTGGTAGCAGGCGCAAAAACGCACTCCCTACTCCTACTCTCTTGTTGAAACCCAAATTTCCCGCGCTATAACGATGTTATGTTGTCTGACAGCCTCCATCTACATGGGGAACGTTTTAGCTAGGACTATATAGTTCCCTTGAACTCGTAGAATTATGTGCACGGATAAATCAACCTTGTCTAGACAGTTGAAGGTGCAGTGCAGAGGACGATTTATCAAAGGCTACCAACCCAACAATATAAATTAATATCTAAATCATGGTTATGTAATCGTAGCGCATATAACTAACCCATGTTAAGTTTGGAGTGATGGTGATGGTTTAATTGAAAAGTATATCGGAAATCTATTTAGAATATTTGATTTTCAGGGCATAATAGGCATGCTAAATATGTCTGTATATATCCTTGTTTTTTTTAAATTTAGTTAAAGAATATCTTATAAACAGGGAGTGCCTACACCGATATAATGGTAAGTATTTTAATCTAAGTAACCACTCGGCTTTCAGATGTGTCAGTAATAAAAATCAAACAATTCGTGAAAGTTTTTGATATGGATGGTAACATAAGAAGGTTTGTGAGCCTGGTACTAATTAGTTGAATTAAAAAAAAAAGTTGTACACATTAAAAGTGTTTAAAGTTAAACAAAAGTTTTGATAAATATCAGTTGCAATTTATAAAAATAATTTAAAAATTATTATTTTAAATAATTTTATTATTTTATTATTATTATTATTATTATTATTATTATTATTATTATTATTATTATTATTACATTTTATAAAATCTGGGCTATGTGTGTCAAATTTTTGAAATCTACAAAAGTTATCCATCATTCTTGGTGCCCAAAAAGTAACACAGAATATTGAGCTGTGTCTTTACAGATATTAGCCTATTTAAATATTTGTTTCACTAAAAAATATTGGAATTAAGACGCCATTTATAGAATATATATCTAAAATAGCTTTGATTGTTTCAAGTGATTACGACCAAACTTATCTTACAAATAAATATATGTCAATATAATTAGGTAAAGTATATTAATATGATTCTTTCGGCCGACATTATGTAGGAAAGGATTGACCAAAATTTATAAAAACAATTTTCAAAAAAATTAGTCAAATTTTGGTAAAAGGTGAATAAATTTAAAAAAAAAATTAGATTTTATATATATAAGAGAGAGAGCTTAGAATAGCTAATCAACCCAAACCATACTTACTTAAAATGACTTAACATAACATAGGCCTATATTATCTTATCTTCACATTAATTAGCATTACTTTTATAATGAATTATCTTATTCTTATCTATTTTGTCATCAGCCATTTGTATATGATTTAAAAAATAGATTACTTTTATCACTTACTATTAAAATAATTTGGGTTACTTTACTGGAAGTTAAAAGCAAATGAAATTGAATGTGACCGTGTAGTGGATTTTTATTGCATTGTGTTTAATTATTACAAAGTGTTATTACAAAGTTAGTTTATCAATAATGTGATTAAAGAAACTTTTAAATAAATCGCCATACTAGGAGGCTGGGAGTATCCCTAGTAAAATCAATAAAAATTAAAGAGTAAAGATATTGCGTGGCAATACATTACTATTACCCACTTTAGTGGCTGCGTGGTCTAACGCACTACTATCGCAGTAGACGAGACTACCGTCAACGGGGATATCGAATTTCGAATCTCGGTCGGGTGTACTGAGAGTGGTTTTTCTTAAATGATTTTACACTCTTCCTCCACGCAGATTTGAGTACACTTTTTCTAAATATAACTTTCCTATTCCCTAAAACCATTAGCGTAATTATTACATAAGCCTAAGCGCATAATCCGAACGGATAGTAAGACATGATACTAAAAAAAAAGTATTACCATAGGAGCGTCTGCCCTTCTTAGAGGAGCAACAAGAAGAGCCAGAATAGGCCTCTCCTTGGGCCTTTCATAACCTCGGTTGATGCTATTTTGGTGCCCAAACGCTCTCACGTTTAGATCCCCCTTGTTTAAAAGTATCCTTTATGATTGACACTTTGTCCAGCTAAACACAAAACCCTTTTAAAAATGCCCTTAACAACCCCTCGGTGACCTCCATGCTCCCATGTGGCGAAACTAAAATAGCACTGATGTCTTGGACCACCCTAATAGTTCTCCTGTTAGGACATTCTTTAATTTCAACTGAAATGAGTACAACTATCAATATATCAATGGACATTATAGTATTATTAGTAATAGGTATAGTGTATAGATATAAAATCATATAATTTAACTTCTTCGTATAAGATACATACCCTTTCTAACTAAGAGTGTTAATTACTGTTTTATATTGATTATTATTTATATAAATAAAAAATATTCTAATATATGGCTAAGCTCAAAATGACTTTCACATGGTCTATCACTCTATCTGTTCTTTAGACTACAGGCGAAATAGGTTGATGGATCTTGTTAAATTTTGATATTTAGTAAGATGTTATATTATTGGTCATACCTCTAGGAAAAATCATGATTCTAGTTCTTACTCTACGAATCAGATTAGTTAATCGACGACTTATTTTTGAAAATTCGAAATTTTTTGGAAATTTCTCTAACATATTTGCTCACAATGGATATCAAGGGCACGTTTTATATATATAAATAAATTGCACTCTATAATTGTTATTTGGAGAGAAATTCATTTAAGTTTAGTTTATTTTGAATGATTTTAGAAATTTTGAAAATTTTCGAGAATGGCTTGAACAATTTTGTTCAAAATGGGTTTGTGTGTATAGTTTTACATGAAAAAATAGAAATGTTCACTTTCTTTTAAGATAAAAATTAATCATTTATGGGTAGTTTACTGATAGTCGATCTTTAAACATTTTGTTCCAAGCTATAATAGACAATATGAGGAAGTATGTAATATTGTGTCACATAAAATAATGAAATAGGCCTAAAGTCTTCTTTAATTATGTAATTATTAATTGAGGTATTTAACTTGCACTTTCTGAATCGATTGATTATATCAGTACATGACTTATTAAAAAACTTGAAAAGTCGCCTCGGTGGTTGAATGGTCCCAGGCGTCACTCTCGCAATAGACTGGTCTGCCAATGATGAGGATATCAGGGTTCCAATCCTGGTCGGGTGTACAGAGGGTGGTTTCTCCTAAATTATTTTACACTCTATCTCCATACAAGGGTACACTTCGTTTAAATTCAACCTTCTCTCATACCTAACACATTAGTTTAATTAGTACATATGCGTAAGACCCAGATCGGATAGTGAGACGCGGTGCTAAAAAAAACTAATTTAAATCTAAAGGAGACCCAACATCCAGCCTCGGCCATTAATTTATCATTGTGAAATGGATAGCAACATTTCAACAATGATAGGTTTTTAGGACCCACTGGAAATCGATCCCGGGATCCTCGACTCAATAGGCTGACAGGCTATAGACTGAACTAATGCGTTAGACTATGATGAAGGTACTCAAAATTTTGAAATGCAACCAATTCAAAATAATCAAAACTAAGCTTGATTCCCAAACACAATGTTCAACTTTATTCCCCAAAGTCCATGGGGTTGAGGTCATGACGGGGAAGGAGGGAGGTAGGTGTAAGAGGGAGGGAGATGAGTGTAACGAAGCTGCTGGTCGAAAACAAAGCAACGCCCTTCGTCTCAACTTTGGTTTGGTATTCCTGCAACTTTGTATGTGTGTGGGGGGGCTTTGCATGCCAAACCCTGTCTTGATTCTAGCGTGAGAAGAGTTGGAGAAGTACAGTACGGCCTGAGTCGATCAGTGACACGTATGTTAAGTGACCACACAGTCCTCTTGTCCGCCACACAGGATGAACCACAAGCTATCATACGGTTTATAAAACACTTCGGGAACACGTCATCGACCCTGGTGGGTGCCACCGGCGTTACAAAGCCCTGCTCGGATAACCAAGATGTGTAAAACAGTGGTCAGGGAGGTATCCAGCCCCCCATAGAGTAGTGTCTCCGCACTTACCCCTAGAGACCCTTATTCGGTTTACCGCTTTATTTTCCCCCCTTACTAATATAATTATGTCTTTCCTTTTTTCAGAACCTTCGCGAAATGCGACAACCCGTCTTAAGTACGGTCAATAACATGGTGTGATCAATTAGTCGGTACGTGTTTAATTTGCTCTCGTGCTATTATGCGTTTGCGTCTGTAAAACACTTGTAATACCACGTGATCGGTGGTCACGTGGTATAAGGTAGTGTTTCCCAAACTGTGGTTCATGTGTTTTGGAAATGTAAAACATTAGAACATGGAAAAGTATTAAAATATGGTAAAAGGGAAAACAAATTACTAAGTTAAAAATACCACCCCTATGCATGTCCATTAAAGGTAGGTTGGTCGCAAAAGTTTGTCAGTTTACAAATTAGGTCACAGGTTCTAAAATGTTTGGGAATGGTTTCCAACTTTACCGGATTGTGTACCGCTGAAGCCAATGGTAATTTGCTGCGCCCCCCCCCCCCCCCCCAATCTTACCCACCAATAGGGGTGAAATAGAAAACCTACGCAAACTCTACGTTGATTACATATTAATAAAAGAAATAGCAATTAGATATTGAATAAAATTAAAAATGGTTGTTTTAAAGAATGTGTAAAGAGGTGTATGAATTAAACACTCACCTATGTGGTGGTTGGCGCTTTAAAACTAAAGATAAAGGTAGGATAAGCTCAATCGTAGGTCTGGTGTTATACTTAGGCTATTTCTATATTTATTTTTAATATGCATAAGAGCTGAGAAAGTTGTATCACACGGATAAGTGGTGTAGAATAGCATCAAGTACTGTATTGTCCCTTTTGGAAACATAAAGGTACACCGAGGGAGCATGAAACCAAAAGTTCACTAAGGGTATTGAAGGGGTTAGCATCTTCATTGTCGAGTCACAAGACAATTAAATTAGTTGGTACCCGCTTCGCTGAATTCAACACGCTACTCTTGCAGTAGGCTAGACTGCCGATGACGGGAAGATCAAGTTTCTAATCTCGGTCGGGTCTACTGAGGGTGGTTTTTTCCAAAATAGTTTTCCACTCTCCCTTCACGCAAATGTGAGTAAACTTCCTATTAATTTAACCTTCCTATTCCCAAAAACCATTAAAGTAATTAGTACTTAAGTGTATAACCCATATAAGTAATCAAACGCGGTACTAAAAAAACAGGTTAGTGTTAGACTATGCTGCCGATGATAGGGAGAATGAGGTTCAAATCCCGGTTGGGGGTACTGATGGTGATTTTTCCTAAATTATTTTCCACTCTCCCTCCACGCAAATTGGGTTACACTTTCTCTATATTCAACCTTCCTCATCCTAACTCATTAGCGTTATTAGTACGTATGCGTAAAGCCTGAATAGCTAGTAAGACACAGTGCTAAAAAAAAAAAAGTTGGTCTTGTTTGATTGATGGTTCATGGACCTTCATAGTAATCTTCATGAACCCCAGGTTGGAAAAATCTTGTGTGAGGTGTTCAAACTATTATACCCGTGCACCTATGGGTGCATAACATATTTATTAGGGGTACAGTGAAAATAATTTAGTAATGAAGATCCTTTTTTTTCTGCCCATATTTAAATTAATAATTTGAACCTAACATTAAAAAATGTGTACTTCGAAACAATCACTTGGTTTTCATTTGTTTAAATATTTTAATTCAATGTGAATTGGTTTTCAGTCTATTTTTATGTTTAAACCTCAAATAAATTAGACCTTATTGACATGTAAAGTTTTCAACAGTTGTTACTATGCTAAAATATGCGTTTTGGTTTTTATAGCTGACATGTAAAATACCAGTAAATAATCATGTTTGAAGGAGTTTTTCATTCAAAATAAAACATGCCTTTTCTAAGTTAAATAATTAGTTTATAAAAACACTAATAATTTTAACAGAAGGAGTTTTAATTTATTTATTTAAAAAACTTTGGATACTTGATTTAAGTGTTTATAAAAGAAGAGGTAGATATCTGTAAAAAATAGTTATAAGCGCCTGGTTTATGGTGTCACACTCGAAATAGACTGGCTTGCCGGCGTCAGGGAGTTCGGGGTTTAAATCCTGACCAGATGTACTGAACTTTTGTATAGTTGTTCACTCTTCCTCCACAAAAAGTATGTAAATTTCCTTTTAAAATCTATATTCATCTTCCCTCTCACACGAGGTTAATAGTGAGGAACAAAATTAGTCCAAGTTCATGGCTTTGCGGTTTGCCTGTATATCAGGCGAGAGAACGGATGGTCGTCCAGAGAGAAGTTCAATAGTGAGGAACAGAGTTATACCAAGTTTATGGCTTTGCAGTTTGCGGTTGCGGTTGTGAGTGTTTAAAACTCCTGATTTTGATTCCAGAAGGGGATACTGTCTTCTGGATTAGATGCACTGATGGGGTGGGGGACTTTCCAAACTTAAGGTCCCCCAGTCTTTCCCTAGGCAAATGTTGATGCACCCCTTTGCGATTAAATAGCCTTATTCTGTATCTTTGATAAAAAAATTCGGTATAATATTTGTTTAAATAAACTTAGAATTATGTATTTGTGTGGGTGTGCGTATGCACGCGTTAATATTCTTACTGAACATTTAGTTAACCGCAGATTATACCAACTGCTTTAATATAAGATTAGGAGGGAAGTTAACGTACGGGTACAGTGGGGGATTTAAGGTTTACTATCATCGGTATTCATTCACCCTATCCAAGATAATGGTGGTATATATTATTTGTATATGTGCGCGTGCACTATTCACATATATACACAAACAAATTAAGGCTGAGGTAGGTAAAATTCAGGTAAAAAATTTACTCCCATTTGCTAGGAGGTAAAGTGGGAAAACATTAAGAAAATGATCACTTCAATATAGCCATTCGGGATTCGAGCCTTGACCTAGCCCTCGCCGGTAAATCAGACAAGGCGAGACAGAATCCTTTTCTGAATGCTGACCGACGTAGATGGTGGTATTTCCTTTCAAATAAATTACCTTAATTAGATAAGTAAGAGTGTGTTGCTGATAGCCCGAAAGGAAATAAAAACGCACTGAACTGAAAAAATATATAATTATAATTATTATCTGATACAAAGTGTAGGTGTTAATGCTCAACACGAGGTGGATGCCACTTTAGCCTATAGCTACTCACGTGTCTGTTTGAAACAAAGAATCATTTTCTTTGATTGTACATCAAGTACATATCAAAGCAAACAGCCGTGAAGATAAATAGGTATCATTTCGTTTCATTCATCATTTGATGATAGTTTCTCCAACAAGCTAATAACAGTCTAAGAGACTCCAAGAAATGATTCCATTAAAGGAAACTCGGTGGCGAGGAAATGGTTTGGAGACGCCTGAAGGCTTCTGGAAGGCGTGCGACAGCAAGATGTACACTCTTTTCTAATACAAAATTTACACTACCTCAAAAAAAAATAGAAGAGAGTCATGCGTCAAAAACAATCGAATCAGAACGTCATCATTTACCTAGGATGGCAAGGTAGGTCTTACGCTTTTGTGGCTCAGCAAGTAGGCGACCCCGTAACTTCTTCCAAAGACGAGGAGATCGGAGCGAGAATCCCGTCGGGTGTAATGTTGTGTTTTTACCTGAATGTTTTAAAAACCCTCCTCCTCCCTTTTCCACTCAAATACGGATACCGATTCTCTAAATTTAACCTTCCTCAACCCTAACACATCAGCGTAATTAGTATATAAGCATAAACCCGATGGGTAGTAAGACTTGGTGATATTAAAAAAAAAACGCTTATGACATTCTTGATTAACCGGGTATCTTCCACATACTTAGGCTCAAACAAGACATAGCATTGAAGTGTGTTATTTTAACCATGGAAATAAAAAGCTTTTGAAATAGCATACAATATAGATATAAAAACACTACATTCAGGCTGCAGGCCATAAATAAAACGCATGCCAGTGCCAATAAAAGCCCAGCCGACAAAATCACCAACCATTGGTAAAATAACAACAACAAAAAACTAGAAAAGATCATTTGTTTCATAAATTACGGAAATGTATTTAGATAAAGAATAGGTTGTAGTCTCTTTTTTGCGTTATCTGGTTAGATTCAGGTGGGGGTGTAGGAACCTAAAAAGGTCAGGTTTTTTTTTTGCAGTTTTTAGAGCAAAACTTTTTTTGGTAAACTAAATAAAATATTGCTCCAGTAGAAACATAAAGTTTAATTTTTTTCACATGGTGATCTAAACAGTTTTTGAATATCTGTCATGATCATAGCGCGACAATTAGATGTGACCAAATTTTAATTAAAAGAAAAAGTTATATCAATTACAGAAAAATTCCTTCAGGACACCATTGACAATATACATGGAAGGTTGAGGTTACCATGTGAAAAAATAATTATTTTTATCTTGTTTTTACTAAAGCAATATTTGATTTATTTTGACATAAAAAGTGTTGATACAAAAATTGCAAAGACACTGACCTTTTCCCGCGTTGCTTACAACCCCACCTTAATAAAACAGGATGGTACTGAGACCATCCAAGGTGCTAGTCCACGGAGAGAGACATTACAAGACGGGCCATAGACACACACTTGACATGCTTCCAATACACTGACCATAAAGGTACCCAATGGTCTACAGTCCAACGCCGAAAAAATATATAGATACGCAGGGGTTCACCCAAACATTTTATACTGAAGGAGCCCATGAACAAAAACAAAAAACATGCTGAGTCCTCATAAAAATGTTTACAGTAATATTATGAACATTCAATGACGACGGTTTTATAAGTATTTTAGAACTTAATACTTGAATAAATATTTAAAAAAAAGTACATTTCATCTCTACTTACATATGCAAAAAGTTCCATTTTGCCAAATGAATGGGCTCAGCTGCGCTTGCTTTTGATCACAAAGTGCTTCAATATTTGGCGTTATGGTTGTCACCTACATGCGCAGCTCATCTTCTATATTTAACATGTTTCTTTATTTAGTCTTATAGCAGTAAACAATGAAAAAGTTTGCTCACAAATATGTGTTGTTGCCAAGCGCATATATTATTTCAAAGTTGATTCTTTAATTGAAGATATTCCGTTGTATTTCAAACCAAGATTTTGTAATTTCTTCCCTTTGAAATTTTTTTTAAGTATATGGTGATATTTCTATTAAGTTGTTCTTTCTCCTTTAAAGACAATTCATTGACACTGGCAGATGCCCTCTAATCGGATTTTAAAAATTGGCAATCCTAATTACTGATGCTATTCTCTAGTGTAAAAAACAAATAAATAATATTATAAAATTTCCTCACGGAGCTTGAGATAACGTAGACCAAGTGTTTGCGCGGGGCACAGTTTGAAAAACGCTTAGGTATAGGATAATCGTGTTTATTTTTCAGGACGCATCAGAACATGCTGTAATGATACTGTTTTGGAACCCTCTCATATATTCAAAAAGTCATGGATGAAGTGTATTTTTCTTTAAAGAACTGTATGTAAAGTCTCATTTTAATACTTCATCCATGGAGAATCACGCGTTTTCAAAAATAATTTCAATACACAACGTTTTAAAACTTTATTTCTTTCTTTAAAAGACCAACTCCGTTGTATTTGAAAATCATGTGACATGCTGGCTCCCTTTACCAATAGGAAGCTAGACTTCACAACATCAGGTTGCCAGGAGTTATCCTATTAGTTATTTTAACACTGGTGACAAGGGGTCCAAGAAGCAAGGGGTTGGTCATATATAAGCAGCTTGTGCGTATGAATATATCACACAGAAAACCTAGCTATATCACAGAAAAACATAATATTGATCATATATCTGGCTCTCCGAGTCAGCCCCTAAATGAACAAAAATTGTATCATTTTAATGTTATTTTATAATCATGAATGTGAAATAAACAAATTAAATCGTGTACAGTGTTAAATCTATACTAATTTCGATAAATAACCAATCAGTAATCCTACAGTGAAAACACGCAAAATCAGATCACATAGCCGTGTGATAAGTGCGCAGTAAGGCATGCACGCGTCGTTATCATCATGAAACCCGGTATTATTATACTTACTGCTCACCGTAAGGCACACACGGGTACACATCATCAACATCCAAATCATCATCAGTAAATAAAAATCCGGTATCGCAATAATTGGTGCCCAATCACGGGGCAGATATCACTATAATGCATATGGACAAATCTAGGGTGGATGGAAGATAATATTTTAGCTTATTTACTGTATATTATGTTATCAAACGTATCATAGTAACTCTGTCTCATAGGAGGCCACAAGGCATGCTATTCTTGTATCAAAATGTAGTTCGTGTTCGTATCCACGTAGACTGGCTACAGGGCTCGTAAGAAACGTGTCAGTAACCATAACGACTAGAGTTACTAATTTAGTAGTAATTCACATTTTAAGAAGGCGCTCAGGGATTATTGAGAGGAATATGAAGGACGATTGCATTATCAAGATTACTCTAAAACGGATAACGACACAGATCCTGTGTTTAAAAAAATCTGTAAATAACTTATGAACACTATTTTCTACAATTTTTTCAGTTTTAAATAAAGTGATTAAATAGTTAAATATATATTTGATTGCAACTCATCTTCCTTTAACTTGTTGAGTATTACTGTACGTAGGTCCACTTTTCACTTTCATGTTAAGAGTTCACTTTTTAGGTCTTCGCTTAAAAATTTTATACCATTTAACATCATTGTCATGATGTCCATTACACAAGAAAAAGATATATTTTAGTAGAGAAAAACATTTGTTCTGGAATATTTTTTCTAGCACAGGGCTGCTGCACTGTAGCACAAAGAGGAACTAATAAAAGCGCTCCAAGCAGAAATAGGAAGATGCTATAAATAAAGAAGTTCCGCCAGTTTCTGTCTATGCTTTTCAAACTGATATCAACTCCAAGGCTAAGAAAAGGTTCATCGAGAGCATCTATTTAGAGAAGAGAGGTTTCATCACCTCGTTTAAACATAAATATGAATTCTATACGAACAAAAAAATTAGTTTAGTTTTAGGATTATATTTTCAGTAATGGGGTTTACTTTGACTTTTGGGGGAAGAGGGAGATATTTTCCCATCTGAATGTATTGAGGGTGTTTTTTCTGTCACCATAATATTTATCTTCCTAAAACCAGGAATAAGCTAATGAAATCTCATAGTATTTACCCTTTCCATCATGTTGTCATTCGTTAGATTTTTTTGTTTGCGAATGCAACCAGGGCTTTTGTCAGCTAGACATTTCTGGTCTCATATTGGCAGTGGCGAATATGTAACCGTCTTATGAGGCTAGGACACGATGTAGGTGCGGTCACCTCGTTCCGATGAGATGATAGGTTGATGATGAGGAAGATGATGTGGTGCCCGTTGAAGTCCTAAACCTAACTTAGGCTTAATCAACCAGACCATGACAATCATAGGACCAATTCCCTTTCGGGAAATTGAATATGGTCCCGTGGGGAATTGAACCCGGGACTATAGATTAGTAGTCAGGAATGCTGACCACTAGACCAAGAGGCCATATTTCGTTGGTGATAGATAGCAATGACAAAGAAACCAAATAAGCTAGATAAACTCTTTTTGGTCTTTTAACTAAATTTACTCATTAGGACAATTATGCCTGGAGCCTTATAGTTTTAGTACTCGTATTTATTCTTATAAATCTCAATTTGAAATTACCAACATGTGTTTAAACTTAAATCCCTTATATTAGATATTCGTGGCTCTTGAGATTGGCTCCAACGGATGATTTAGGTATGCGTTAGTGTACTTGGATCTGACTCCGGAGACACTGTTCAATTCTGAACTGGGTGATTTTTGGGTGGATCTTTTCAACAATATCGTCTTGACTTAAAGTAAATTTGTTGAAATTCCCTTAAATTTCACCCCTCTTATCCAGATATATTAGATAAGATAGCTAAATTATTACTAGCAAACACACTGGATCCACAACGTTCTGTTTTTAACAATACTGATAGATGACTGACTACTTAACCTCGTTATAAAACCCAAGATTATTGTCAACTGTAGTGCACTAATATTAAGTTTAAGTTTGGAAGAAAGGTTATAATTTTAACTTAGCTAAGATATAAAATATTATCTCATTAAATTTATGACAACATATGAATCGTCTGAATGCTAGGTTTAAGTAGAAGAGATTCATTTTCAGATTTAGTTATCGTGATTTAAATAAATGGTACGGCACACCGCAAAGACTTTCTCTCTCTTTCTATAAACTCGTAAGATTTCTGAACGGAATAATGTACATTGTATCATCACCACTCCACATAAGAACACGCATAAAATAATATACAATGATATAAAATCTATGAGAAAAGAGGCGCATCTTTGTCCACTTAAGAGCATTTCAAACAGTTTAATGTCTTCCACAAGGGTCAACACTTCGTATTAAAATTTCGATTTCTGGTTAAAATTTTAACATTTTATAAGGTGTTGCAGATCTTCAAGTCATCGCATTGATATTTAATTATTCATTTATACATTTTGACCAATAAAAAATGTAAATATTGACTATTGAGTCTAAAATGGAGATAGATCATTGCTTTGCAAACATTTCTCCTAAGAGATTTAAGGAAAAATAACATACTTTTTTAGATACTTATATTTAATTACTCGATGGCATTGGAGAATTATTGCGTTAAGACTTAAGTATTATATGTTTACAACTAAATCTCACAAAATTGTATTAATATATTTGCAAATATCTCAGAAACTTCTGCTTTTATAAAAATATATGTCAAATAAAAGTTTTTTATTTCTAATAGTCCTACAATTTTGCAATGATAAGTTGTTTAGTTTCTCAAATAGTTGTGGAGATACGGAAATTAACGCTTCTGTAATGTACCCTAAAAATCATTTTCATAGGAAAATGAAAATAGCTAGTTTATTTATAATCCTAATCAACGCCTAGATACGAATTTTAATCAAAATCGTTTGAGCAGATTTTGAGAAAACCAAATTTTTCTCTTTTCGCCCTTCAGTAAACTACCCTTAATTTTAAGTTTTTATAGACACACAGACAGACGGCATTGCAAAGACTATTTTTTAGGGTTGTGGGGGTCATGAGACGTCGACATCCATCAACATTTCAGGTTAGTTTTTTGTTACGGTCGCAATACTTAAACTTTAATGTCCAAAAAGTTAAAAAATTCATATAATTGCGTATATATTGAAAGTTATTGATTTTATAAAAATATGTTTCGGATAAAATATCTGTATTATAAATATATATATATATATATATTTGTAATGCTAAGTAATTTCATATCTCAAATAGTTTCGGAGCTATTTTTAAAAATGTTAATTGACGCATCAGACCGGAGCCGTTAAAGACATTTTGCCGAAATATTGAGGGTAGCCATTTTGTTTGGAATATTTATTAATGTTTATAAATGAAATTTAATCAAAATCGTTAGAGCCGATTTTGAGAAAATCGACTTTTTCTCTTTTTGCCCTTCAGTAAACTACCTTTAATTTTAAGTTTTAATAGACACACAGACAGACGGCATTGCAAAGACTATTTTTTAGGGTTCGGGGGGTCATGAGACGTCGAAATCCATCAACATTTCAGGTTAGTTTTTTTTACGATCGCAATACTTAATCTTTAATGTCCAAAAAGCTAAATATATATATATAATTGCGTATAGATTGAAAATGATTGATTTTATAAAAATATGTTTCGAATAAAATATTTGTATTATAAATATATATACATATTTGTAATGATATGTAATTTCATATCTCAAATAGTTTCGGAGCTATTATAAAAAATGTTAATTTACGCATCAGACCGGAGCCCTTAAAGCCATTTTGCCGAAATATTGAGAGTAGCCATTTTGTTTGGAATATTTATTAATGTTCATAAATTAAATTTAATCAAAATCGTTAGAGCCGATTTTGATAAAATCGACTTTTTCTCTTTTTTCCCTTCAGTAAACTACCCTTAATTTTAGGGGTAGATATCCAATTCCAAAAACCCCTCGGGGCAACCCTTTGAAAACCCTAGATATCAAGTTTCAGCTCAATCGGTAAAATAGTTTAGGCTCTAGTTGGAGGTACAGACAGACAGACAGACAGACGGAAATTCAAAAACCACTTTTTCGGATTCAGGAAGTCATGAAACGTCAAAATTCATCAAAATCTCGAGTTCGATTTTTTTGACGATCACCATACTTTCTCTACCTGTAAGATAGAGAGAAAGTAAAAATGCATTGAAAATGCTTTCTCTTTATATTAATGACCATGAGATATGATTTATTTTTTAAGCATAACAATAGCATTATCTAAGACTCATCATCATTACCATCACCATCATCAGCAGTAGCAACAACAACATCAACAACTGTTTCCAGCCTGTGAACGGCCAGTTTAGTAAAATGTCTCCATCTTCCTCTATCCTTTCACCATTCTTCCTTCTTTAATTCCTTCCATGATTTTCCTCACACTTGCACACATTTTGCTATCGGCTCCTACCATCTCTTTATTTGCCTCCCTTGCGGTATTTCTCCTACATACTTCATTCCCATCATTTTCTTTTGCATCCTCTTTCTCTCCATTCTCATTACATGCCCATACAATCTCAGTACGCTCACTCTTTCCAAGATAACTTTATTCCTACCTAATCTTGTTTCTCCTCGTGACAGCTAACGTACTCCTCACAAACTTCATTCCCATTGCCTCCACTTTCATAATCTCTCTTACATTCAATGTCCATGTTTCTGCTAAATGTGCAACAATTGGTACAAAGTACACCCTGTACAACACTTCCTTACACTTCAAGGGCACTTCTTTTCTCCATACCAGGTCTCTTACACACCTAAAGAACAACTCTCCCTGCCGTCCTCTTCTCATAAAATCCTCTCTATTTCCGCCTTTAGCCTCAATCACGCTTCCAAGATATTTTACGTTCTGTAATTTTCTTAGCTCTATTCCATACAACTTTATAGCTTTACTAGGCCTTATCCTCTACCTTGTCACTACCATCACTTCACATTCAACATGCTAAATTTCATTCTACACTCTTTCACTTGCTCATTCCAATCCTGTAGCTGTTCCTGTGCTTCCTTTTCCCTCTTCCACTTCTATCAAGTCATCAGCAAACATCATGGCTTTCATTCTTTCCTCCCCGAATTTTTCTGCCACTGTATTCATGGCCATTTCCATAAATTTCCTAAGTTATTTAATTCTAATACGTTAAATACGTATAATACTTTTAAAAACTCTGTTTTTACTTTCTCTCTATCTTACAGGTAGAGAAAGTATGGTGATCGTCAAAAAATTCGAACTCGAGATTTTGATGAATTTTGACGTTTCATGACTTCCTGAATCCGAAAAAGTGGTTTTTGAATTTCCGTCTGTCAGTCTGTCTGTCTGTCTGTCTGTCTGTACCTCCAACTAGAGCCTAAACTATTTTACCGATTGAGCTGAAACTTGATATCTAGGGTTTTCATAGGGTTGCCCCGAGGAATTTTTGGAATTGGATATCTACCCCTAAAATTAAGGGTAGTTTACTGAAGGGAAAAAAGAGAAAAAGTCGATTTTATCAAAATCGGCTATAACGATTTTGATTAAATTTAATTTATGAACATTAATAAATATTACAAACAATATGGCTACTCTCAATATTTCGGCAAAATCGATTTAAGGGCTCCGGTCTGATGCGTAAATTAACATTTTTTTATAATAGCTCCGAAACTATTTGAGATATGAAATAACTTAGCATTAAAAATATGTATATATATTTATAATACAAATATTTTATCCGAAACATATTTTTATAAAATCAATAATTTTCAATCTATACGCAATTATATATATATTTTTAACTTTTTGGACATTAAAGCTTAAGTATTGCGACCGTAAAAAAAAACTATCCTGAAATGTTGATGGATGTCGACGTCTCATGACCCCCCGAACCCTAAAAAATACTCTTTGCAATGCCGTCTGTCTGTGTGTCTATAAAAACTTAAAATTAAGGGTAGTTTACTGAAGGGCGAAAAGAGAAAAATTTGGTTTTCTCAAAATCTGCTCAAACGATTTTGATTAAAATTCGTATCTAGGCGTTGATTAAGATTATAAATAAACTGGCTATTTTCATTTTCCTATGAAAATGATTTTTAGGGTACATTACAGAAGCGTTAATTTCCGTATCTCCACAACTATTAGAGAAACTAAACAACTTATCATTGCAAAATTGTAGGCCTATTAGAAATAAAAAACTTTTATTTGACATATATTTTTATAAAAGCAGCAGTTTCTGAGATATTTGCAAATATATTAATACAATTTTGTGAGCTTTAGTTGTAAACATATACTACTTAAGTCTTAACGCAATAATACTCCAATGCCATAGAGTAATTAAATATAAGTATCTAAAAAAGTATGTTATTTTTCCTTAAATCTCTTAGGAGAAATGTTTGCATAGCAATGATCTATCTCCATTTTAGACTCAATAGTCAATATTTACATTTTTTATTGGTCAAAATGTATAAATGAATAATTAAATATCAATGCGATGACTTGAAAATCTGCAACACCTTTTAAAATGTTAAAATTTTAACCAGAAATCGAAATTTTAATACGAAGTGTTGACCCTTGTGGAAGACATTAAACTGTTTGAAATGCTCTTAGGTGGACAAAGATGCGCCTCTTTTCTCATTGATTCTATATCATTGTATATTATTTTATGCGTGTTCTTATGTGGAGTGGTGATGATACAATGTACATTATTCCGTTCAGAAATCTTACGAGTTTATAGAAAGAGAGAGAAAGTCTGTTCGGTGCGCCGTACCATTTATTTTTTGTTTGTTTTTTTGCTAACCAGATTTTGTCTTACCAAACGATTCGAGTGGTTCAATTTTACCCGTGCATCATTTCTGTCGGAGATATACTTTTTAAGGATGTGTTAAGATTCGAAATTTTGACGTCAAAGATCAAATTTCCTTATCTTCGACTTCGACACCTACTTTAACCTTTGAATCTCCAAAAAGTTTCGGTAGGAAGAAGAAAACGTTGATATGCTATGAGCTGATTCGAAATTTCTCACTAGATATGAAACATTTCAAATTATATTTCGACACATAACCATTTGTAGAAGAGCTACTTTTATTTTAATTTATCTATTTGAGGTATATAACGCGCACATTTTAAACCGACTGCTTATAACAGCACACGAGAATTGTCTATGGGTGAGGGGGGGAAGAACCTACCAATTTAGCCGGGAAAGGTATTTTCACATACCTTCCAGGGTTATTTTACATGCCACAAGCGACATGGCACTGACAGCTTTATTTCACCACCGAAAGAAGTTGTGTTAAGGATTTTTATCGCTCAAGAAAATGCTATCAACCCTGGTTGGGTTTGAACCCACGGTCATGGGATCTTGAGGTGAGCACTTTACACCAAGACCACCGAGGTCAACAACATCATTATAGTAAACAGTATTTTAGCATTGACTGGTGATTAAATGACATACACGCCATAACGTAAGCATAGACACATTTGACATAAGAACAAATAGTATTCGTTGTTTCTTTTCTCGAAACCTTTCTTTTGATCGAGCTGCACTTAATGAATTATTTAAAAATTAAAAATAGTGCTATGTAACAAAAACCATCTTATCTTTGATTTCGGCTTTCAAATGTTTACAGTTTCACTTTGACTTCGCATTTAAAAAGTAAGCTTCACACATCCCTAATATTTTGTAAGCGCAAGTGGTTCATTGTTTAGTCAGCGACTCACGCACGACCCTTTTACCACGCTGTTTCCAGAAAGACGGGATGGTATAAATACGACGCCGTATGGTGGAGTGGGAAGAAACACCCCCCTCTTTGTTTTGCACCCTTCCCCCGACCCTCCCATAGAGGGTCATGGTGGCACCGAGCTCTTGGATCTAGATTGCGAGCTCTGTGCTTGACGCGGAGTCCCACCCCACCTACTAACACCCTAAAACTCGCCCTACCACCACCGTCTCTCTCCCACGGGGAGGAGTTCTACTCATTTTTATGTTTAAATTCTGGGAATTCATTTATTGATTGTGTTTTTGCCATCACTTAACACAATAAGGTCAAGCCATGTGGGAAGAAGGTCGATTTACAAGCGAAGAATTTGTACAGCGTGTCTTTACCCGTCCAGGAAACCTAAAAAAAAAAACTTTTTTTTTAGTAAACTCTCCTATTTTTAAACTTAAGGTGGCCGCCTTGGTAAGCAAGAAATGGACGCGCAGACGTTCAGCTTTAATGTAATATTTAATTCTACGACTATTTCTTTAAAAACATGGTTCACACCAAAATAAAAAAATAAAGTCATCAGATTCCAACAGGGTGTGATATTAGCTCATTTTCAACGACTTTTTAATCATATTTGCGGATCTATGAAACTAGTAGGCTTGATGAAAAGGGTTCTAGATTTAGTCTTTCTCTAACAAAGAGAGTAATTTTTTAATACGCTCAGAACAAGAAAATGTTAAGATATTTGAGAAATAGCAGCGAGATTTATTCTTTACCTTGAGATAAAAAGTTTCGTAGTTTTCTTTCTCCTCTTTTTTATTAATATGACAAAGGGTGGTTGTTGGTGAAGGACGAAAAGGAGAAGCTTAGATAAAATAAAGAAATATTTCCATAAAATGACACAGACCATTGTATTTTAATCCGTGTGGCTTGACTGCAATTGATACTTTCTCGCTGAACAATGTGGCCGCCTTAGCAAAAATCGGGAAGTGTAGGCCTACTATTATTTAATAAAATCTTTATATTATTTTGTAAAGATAAATATTTAAAAAATTCAAATTTTATAACCATAGGTTATAATAATAAAAGGGGGAATGTACTTATGAAATGATGTATAGATTTTATTTGATTAGACTTATCGGGTAGGGATGAGGATATAATTTAGAGGAAATGTATCCTAATTTGGGTGGAAGGGGAATGAGAATCAATTTACAACATGGGTACACCCAGCCAGGATTCTCGACACCGGTAGACAATACTACACTGAATATCACCTCTGAAGGAACTGCAAGTCTTATGGAGAAAATATATATCTTCGCTTTCTCTCGGTTAAGATCATTCTACAATAAAATTGTTATTGCACAATTTTAACAAGCGTATAAATATAATCTATATATAGGGGTTCAATGATTTCAAATCATTACAGTTTAAGAATTATAAGGGGTCAAACTTGCTCTTTTTATGCTTTTTATGTAACATTGTTAAGGTAAAATAATTACTGTATGGGGTTAAAATTTAGTGTAACTTGACATACATATGAGTTGTACACATTTAAATTATATATTAAGAAGAAATAATATGTAATATATAAGCATTTTAAAAGTTGTAAAATTACATAATTTTTTAATATATATAGATACCGTTATTTTTATACCTAGGTAATTTAATTTTATCTCATTTTGTAGTACACAGTGTTATTTAGAATAAGTAAAACTTATGGGTTTATTTACCCAAATTTACTCGTTAATGTTATTAATTTATCTGAATGTATCATAATATATATTTGTAATGTTTATTTCATGAAATTTCTTGTTTTGATTGTACCGATTGTAGAAACAACACAAACTAGCAGAACATAAAATGCCAAGCCGAGGGCCAGATAGTCCCAACTAATGATACACCCAGGCAAAGTGGACGCCGGCTTCCTTACCTGGTTGATGTTAATGGAATGGACTGAGACCTTGATTGCTACTTGCTATCTTTTACCAGATAGTCACCCTTTAACCCCTAAACATGTTAAATTTCCTGTCAAAATGTTAAAAACTAGAAAAAAAAAACTTGGTAATTCTCATTATCGAATGAAATTTTACTGTTGCCAAATCCCTTCGATTTCAATAATGTCGGGAAGTGGCGTGCTGGGGTAAGAAAGAGCTACTGACAACCTTGACGACACAGCGTTGATAAATTTGTCCTATATTTAAGGTAGGGATGTAAGGTATGCGAGAAAAGGTGTGTTTTTGCTGTTTATATGTAATTTTTTTTTGCTCAAAATAGATAAAATATTACTTAAATACAAACATATAGTTTAATCTTCTTCTTATGGTGAATTCAACAGTTGTTGAATACCTGTCAAGGGTGTCCTGGAATTTCATGAAAACTTTTTATCTTCATTTAAAAAGTTTATCATATAATGCTGCTATGTTCATGACAGATATTCAATAATTGGTGAAATCACCATGTGAAGAAAAGTAAATTCTATGTTTGTATTAGAGCAATATTTTATTTATTTAGGCTATACAATTTTAATATAAAAACTGCAAAAATATTTGCCTTCTCTCGGATTCCCTACATCCCCACCTTAAGGGAAGATTGACCACACGAAAACAACAGAATGACAAAGCTGTTTTCCAATAGTAAGCATGCAGTTACCTCAGAGATGATATCCAGTGTAGACGAGCTTGACGTTCAGTCCATGTACCCAAAGTTGCTTTAAGCTATTTATTTGTCCTGTTACAAATAGATCCTGGCACGAAATGAATACTTGTGTATGAGTTATTTTTCAATTCCAAATTAAACACGAGGTTTTTTTTAAGACTTTATAAGAGGCGGAATTAAAAATGATTGTCTGTTCGCAGTAAATATTACATTTTAATAGCACCAAGTCTTACTACTACCCGTTCCTTTTATACACATATGCAATAATTACGCAAATTGTTTTAGGGATGAGGAAGGTTATATTTATGGCAAGTGTACCTGCATTTTCGTGAAGGGAGAGTGGAAAAACCTTCTAGGAAAAACCACCCACAGTACACCCAACTTCGATCTCCCCATCCTTGGTAGTCCGACCTACTGGGAGAATAGCACCTTAGACCATACAGCCATCAAAAGAGGTTGTTGATATGGTTTCATTTATACATTTAATACAAAGGTTTTCCACCCTCAACAGTGAACAAGTAGGCTAAGGTGTCAACCTCGTTGGTTTTGATTTGTCTATGATGGGAAGGTTAAAGTTTAAATTACAGACGAATGTGTACTGAGGTTTTTTATTTTCCTAAATGGTTTTCATTTAAAATCCTATCTTCCACATTTCTACCTCGTGATGTCAATTGCTAGCCTTTTATTTTGCTTCTCGAGGACACATATTCATTCACAAAGGAAGTAAAAATAAAAAATATATATATTTGTTAAAATCTTAGGGAGTGAGAATGTTATACATAGTATTGATTCAAAATTAAAGTTAGGCAAGAATTATATAAATGAGTATGCAGTTCACAATCGCTAGACTAGTTTAATGTTAAAAGATTATCAAAATAATTAATCCAAGATTTCCACCAAATTGTTCTTATATTTGTGAGATGCTCAACTAATAAACAACAGTACTACATGAGTAATTTCTGTATAGCTTGGATTAGAAACTAATTAGATAAGTTGTTGTTATTTTCTTATAATAACTCTGCGTAAATTAAATTATTATTTCACTCTTAGTTATATTGAGCCTTTCGCCTTTTCAAACATAACTCGTCTCTAGTAAACAAGAACTTTTTTTATCACCGCGTCTTAATATCGGTTCAGGTTATACGCATATATTATAATTACTCTAATGGGGTAGGGAAGAGGAAGGAAGCAGTTTAGAGATAATGTACCCACATTTTTATGAAAGGAGAGTGAGAAACCATTTAGGAAATCAACCCTCAGTAGACTCAACCGTGCTTTGTACCCCGGTCTCCCCGTCATTACCAAGTCTAACACGAGAGTAACGCCTTAGACACCATTCGGCCATTGAAGTGGGTTTTATATATATATATATATATATATATATATATAGAGAGAGAGAGAGAGAGAGAGAGAGAGCTTAGGGCTAACATATAGTCCACATGCCCACCTATGCGGGATGATCCACAGCCTACTACAGTGAATTTAGATGTCCATCATGAAACACTCTTGAATATTCCCTTAGATTTGACCTACCACATGCTCTAGCATTTTCTCCACAGTTAATACCTCAGACGCTAAACCACGAGGGTTGGACCAAAACAGAGAAACGATAAATTATAATGATATAATTAGTTTGTGTTCCCAGCCTAACGAAGTAGACAGTGCCATGATTATATTAAGTCAACCCCACTCCCCAGAGTCCTTATGTAACAAGCGATGTGAGCAAAAACAGTACCACATTGAATTTCTTGCTAGCGAGAAAACGAGCATTTATGGGAACATTAATTTGCATCGCCTTCTCGACTAGGATCAGTTGCCTAAGAGGTGGTCTCCAACGATTTCAATTTCTTTATTTTTATTTCTCACCATATCTTGATTGTTTTATTATCTTGAGGTGTAAGTTAGAAACCAAACTAAACGCAAATCGATAAAATTAAATTACATAAGCCAAGAAACCAACAGAATCACAAACATATTTTTAAAAACCTCTAGAAATGAAGCACTGAGTCCAACGGTTGGTATATCAATCACTGTAAAAGCGAAACCTATATTTTAAAAATATGTTATGTATTTATTGTCTGTTCCGAAAATGTAACTTCACACCCATTGTTAAGTAAACATGCACAAAAGTCTAAGCTAAGGAGTATATTAATCAAAATGCTTCAAATAGTTCAAAGTTAAGACAAACTAAAAAACACAAACAGCCAGATAGAATAGGCTAAAGCACATGCCAATTTATTATTTAACTGTACAAAAATAGGCCATAATGTATTTTCATAGAATATTAAGTTTACAGGTTTCAGCTTAGATCATTTTGCATGTTTAATGGTTTTATTTAGAATGCAGCTTAAGTAAATTAATAACAGTACAACTTGAGACACGCGTCGGTGGGAACGCGAACCAAGCGTTAGGCTCATTTGGTATGGTTTTCTGCTGACGGGGAAGTTGGGGTTCAAATTCTGGCTGGGTTTAGTAAAGTTGTCATTTCCTAAATGGTTACTTACCTACTCTCCCACGCAAAATGGGTACATTTCTTTTTACATTCTACCTTCCTTATTTTTAAAGAAACAAATTTGAAAGAAAATGTTTTGTTATTATTTATGATTTATATATATACATACATACCTAATCACGCCATTCCCTTACGGGGTAGGCAAAAACTGTGAATATAGTTCAAAAAACTATTCCATAGTTAATCCATCCTCACTAACTTTCTCCACATTTCCCTATCCTTGCATACTCCCTTCTCTTCAACAACATCCATACACCGAGTCATACATGCTCTTTTATTCTTATAACTTTTAATGTTTCTCTTTTCCACTCATTCGTCTACAACATTTAACCACGTCTTACATGGCCTACCCCTTCCTTTTGATCCACACACTCTACCTTCATATATTTGTTTCGTCACTCGACCCACACTCATCCTCTCAATATGCCCAAACCACCGTAAGACGCTTCTTTTACATCGACCTATTGGATTCCCTTTCAAACCACACTCCTTCATCATATATATATATATATATATATATATATATATATATATATATATATATAAAGAGAGAGAGAGAGAAAGAGAACGAAAGAGAGTGTGTGTTAGTGTGGGCGAGTCTAAATCCATATATTATTTACAAAGTTAGAAGGAACAAACACACAGAGAAACAAACATCACCAATACATCAGTCTTTTCCTGTGGAATGCGAAAAATTCTCAAAATGGTGTACGAATAGTGATTTATTAAAGTAATGATAAAAAATTACTAAGGTTGTACGTGGAATGTTCTTTCCACCCTTTCCTTGAATTTTCCATTTTTCCATTAAATATTAACCACACCCTCGCAGAAGAATGTCGGTTCACACTTTTCTCTCGCAGCAAATCATGCTTGTCAAACTTGGTTTTTAGGGATGGTGAAAGTTTGCATTTTCTGTTTCTCACTCCCCTTATAGTCATCTCTTTGGTAATCCCCCCCTTACACATTCTGGGGTCGTTTCCCCCCCTTTCTCTACCCTCTTTCATTTCCTCAGTTTCGTGCAAGCAAGCAGTCACCGCAACCTTTCTGGTGAACTATCCCTTCTGGCACCAATTAATTCTCAATTATCATAAATCAGAATACCACAAAGCAAGTTGTGGTATGTAAACATTATCCCCTTGTTCCACTGACGTAAACAATAGACTAATCTTGTAATTGCTTTTAAAAAAAATCCCTTACACAACGAATCGCTCTGCAAAATGAAAATCATAAAAATTAATGTTCTCGGGGTTTTTTTTCTGTGAAACAAATTTCCTTACTCGCTTACTATTTGGAAATGTGATCGTGTAACTTTTATACTTTGTTTTTGGGAGTTTTTTTTTAAATTATGCCAATACATTATAGCTTTTTGGAGGAATCGAATATGTAGATCAGGATACGCATGATCGAAATAAATTTAAGTTGTATTTTGTTTTGACATGTTTCTAGTGAACGCTTCTTACCAAATAACTGTTTTACGTGATGCGGTCAAAATTACTTGAGATAATACAGGTTATAATTTAGAAGTTTGGACTTTAATAAATTTGTACAAAATATTATTTTTTTAAAAGTTTACTGTGTTTTTAAATATTTTCTATCGTAATTAAGACACACATTTTAAGGTTAAAATTAAAACTATCAGTTTTTAATGTGACTGAAATGGTTTCTCTAAACTTCATGTACGGGACGCGAGAAAAGACCAGGGTTTGAGGTTTTTATAGCAAAACATATTTCTGTTTAAAATAAATAAAATATTGCTTCAATACAAACATAGAATTTAATTTTTTTTGCATGGTAATATCAACAGCCGTTGATTCTCTATAACATGTATAGCAGAATTATATGAAAAACTTTTTATATCAAGAGAAAAAGTTGTCAAATTCCAGGACATCCTTGACAGATATTTAAGAACTGTTGATATCACCATGTGAAAAAAAATTAAACTATTTGTTTCTATTGGAGAAATATTTTATTTATTTTGGCCAAAATATGTTTTGCTACAAAAACTTTTAAAAAGTTGCTATTTTTTGTGTTTCCTTCCACTCCACCTTAACATACGTTTGTACTGCGAAACATTGCATGTATCTGGTGCGCCAATTAAACAATTTTTGGGAATTGATCCATGTCAAAGACTAGAGATTGGGTACACCAATTTAACATGCCAGAATTATCCTAATTATATTAAATCCCCAAATATCACAAATCAATCTGTTGTATCTCTTCGATGTATATAAATAGAAGATTAAAGTCACATTGCATTATGGCTCATCATAAGGACCACGAGCTGCACAAAATCATGGATAGGGCTGCGAGTTTGACACCGAGGCAGACTATTTCCCTCATACCCACCCTATTCGTGTAAAAATCCCGAATGAGTAATAAGGCGTGGAACACGAAACAATTTATTTCAATAAATATTCAAATTGATATATTGGTGTGCAATGGGACTCATTACTCGTCAACACAAATACGGGCATTAGCAACATAAGCAAAAACGCCAACTCAGAATAAATTTTATTTTTTCATTTATTTGCGGTATTTAACGTGCACTTTCTAAACCGACTGATTATATCAGCACATGACGTATAAAGTAATTTAAATCTAGAACATACACAACAGCCCTCGGCCGTTAATTCATCACTGTGTAGGGAGAAAACCGCATATCATCAATGATAATTGTTTCGGACATGCTAGGTATCGAACCCAGGACCCTTAACACAGAAGAAAGACAAGCTACCGACTAAGATAAGATGTCGGACCTCAACATAGAGATCAATGCATATTTTAAAACAAGTAAGTATTTTGAGAGTTCCAGTTTCACGTTTACATGCTTTTCACGATCAACATAAATTACACTTGTCTAAACCTTCCCAAATGAATGCATCTATATGTTTGAGAGTTGGCGAAGGCATAGCTTACACACTTGCCAATACATCGAAAAGGTGGATAACCTGTAGAATGATTCCAGGGATGTCCACTAGAGAGTTCTACGTTCAAAACAAATACATCTCTATAAAGTAGAGATGAGAAATTCGATTCCTCGATACCTATCGATTCTTGAGGTTATCGAGAGAATCGAGAAGATATCTCGATTCTTGATGCCTCAATTCCTAAAAGATGCGTGCAAATGATCGTGAATTCTATATTAAAAGATGAATGATTATCAGATGTTGAAACCGTTCGTAACATATTTTTTTGTTATTTACTCAATATATTTTTATAATAAAACTTATAAAAGTATTAATCCAATTCTAAAATCTAAAAATTAATGTTTTGCTTCAATTTTTATATATGTTTCCCAATGTATTCCAGAAACAAAAACAAACCTCCATTTTAACATGTACCAACCCTGTGTTAAGAAATATATTAGGATTGCTTTGCAAATGTACTGTCACAAGGTAAATAATAATATAGGTGAAGTTTATTTTAAAGTTTAAAGGCAAAATTTAAATCATCACTGTAATTTGTAAAGACAAAATGTTTCAAAAGTATATTTGATTAGAAATCGTTTTTAACGTTATTGTGTAGGCCTAATCCAGAAAGAATCGAGTATCGATGAATCGAGGTCAAAATTTAAGAATCGGAATCGAGAAACAGAATCGAAAAACTGGTATCGCCCCATCTCTACTAATAAGTTATAGCCACAAACAATAATTTATTTCGAATAATGAATTAACTGGAAAGAAATATTTTTTTATCTGTCTTTATTTTTAGCACCGTGTCTATATAACCGTTCGGGTTGTACGCATGTGTACTAATTACGATAATTTGTTAAGGATAAGAGAGGTTTAATTTATATAAAGTGTAACCACATTTTGGCGGAAAACCATTAAGGAAATACCACCCTCAGTACACCCAATCGATATTTGAGCCCCGACTTCCCTTCATAGGCAGTTCATTTTATGGCGAGAGTGACGCCTTAGACTAGTGTTTCTCAAAGTTTGGGCTATAAGAGGACCACCAAATGGAAACTAAACGCACTGAGGGACCACAGTGACTGGGGGTATCAGGGAGGAGGGGGTGGAAATTATGCAGGGAAAACATGACTATTCCATTTTTTGGACTATAAATATAAGATAAAAATGGATTTGATAGATTAAATGTTGAAAAATGTATCATATAATAATATCAATGAATTAGTCAGTAATAGTTATTTGATTATTTTTAACACGCTAAGCCTCATAATTTTATATTATATTAATTCAGATTGCCAAAAACCTTAACTCAGTCAGTAGCTTGTATTTATACTGAGATACGGGTCTCGGGTTGGATTCCTAGTCTGGCCAAAAAAATTATCATTGATGGAATGTGGTTTTCACCCTACGTAGTAATGAATTAATGAAAGGGGGCTGGATGTTGTGTCTGTTCTAGATTTAAGTTCGTTTATAAGTCATGTGCTTTTAGACCCCCCGCCCTCCCTACCCAGATAAATCTCTGTAACCACTAGACCAGTGGTTCTCAACCTTTTTAGTGACCTGCACCCTTTTCACCACATGTCAGAATGTCATTCCACCCCTCCAAGATTGCCGAACTCAAAAGTTGCATTCTGAATAATATACATATAATATTGAAAACACTTTATTTCTATATTATTACATAAATACATATTATTTTGATTATATTTACGATGGAGCTTTACAATTTAATTAAAATTACCGCTCAGCAAGTCGAGTACGTCAAACTAAACAAATTGTTTATGCAAAGTCTGAAATATTGTAGTTTGCAGAAAAAATGTTTTTTAAACAGTTTTAGTCTGGGGTATTAATTTCCCCCCCCCTTCCCCAAAACCCTGAAATTCCCCCCGGTTGAGAACCCCTGTATTAGAGTTATGGGGCGAAATTATAACAATAGTGTTGTCTATAATGAAATTTTCTCAAACACTTTGTAATGCCTCATGTATAGGTTCTAAGCTTTCCTTTTTCAAATAAAGTTTCTTTAAAACTAAAGTTTATGTTTCTTTGTGTTTTATTCGTTTGAGAAAAATATTTATTTTCTTTAGTTTAGACAAAGTACTTATTAAAGAAAATACCATTTGTTTCTATTTTTATCTAACGTAAGTAGTACGCGATTTAAGCACGGGGGTTGGATAGTTCATTATTATTACGAAACTTCCTGGGATCGTTCAGACCACTGTCTTAGACCATTCAACCACCGAAGTGGGTATTATTCTTCATTTCTGATAAATGTTATTATTGGAGTTTAATATAACTGATATTTTCTTATTATACTGATACCATGATCATGATCAACTTATCGTTAAAGTAGTCTTTCTACCATATTATAAAAATCCTAAATGTGCACGATACGTCAAGAAACTGAGGGTGGAGTCAGAATTCCCTTAACTTAAAAATAACATAAAGTTGACACGTTAGCAAAGCAACAGCCATCAAACCCGTTTCGGTGTCCACATGGCTTATTCGCAATAGACTATACTTCTGAAGACGAGGAGCTCGAGGTTCGATCCCGGTCGGGTTTACCGAGTTTTTTTCCTAAATGGTTATACACTCCCCCTCAACGCAAATATGGATACACTTCTTCTAAAATCAACCTCCCTAAAGTTTGAAAACAAGTTTTTTATATAAAAAAAAGGTCACTCGAACAGTTAAGGCTGAATGGCTTCAAATATTTGCAAATTAAAATTACCAGGGTTACCAAATAAATTATAATAAGAGGCCACAGCACTTTTTTATTCGAAAATTATCCCGCAGAAATTGTCTGCAAACCATAAACAAACAATTATTATACTAGATAGCCGTGTTGACGTCACTCGCAACATGATTGACTGTATGAGGCCCGTGTCACACTTAATTTTACCTAACGTAACATCGAAGCTATTTCCTGGAGTTAGATTCACGTCAGAGTTACCTTAAGTAAATCGTGATAGCTTCCATTCAAGACCATAAATCTATAAAAAATTAATGTAAAAAAATAAACGTTTATTAATGTATTTCAAACCAAACACACGATTACACTAAAATTACTTATTTGAAATAACGCACATGTTTACAAGAGAAAAAACATAAATAAGTCGCAATTACTGTTTATTCCTAATAGGCCTAATGTGAGACTTTATATTGTTTATTATTAGTCTGTTAATACCGGGTTAAATGTTGGACACAGCAATTCGCAAGTTTCCATCAAAATATCCATTAGTCAGATGGGAATGACCTCTTGGTTTGATCTGTTTCATCAAAGAAAATGACTTCACATAAGTACTGTAGAGGCTTCCTAATAATGTTGCCATTTTTAGAGAATAATTTTTCAATGCTTCAATTTCTTTGGGTAAGTATTTCTTCTAAAAATCTAGTAGATAAACTTCTGAAAATTTTTCCTTCAATTCAAAGTTGCATTGAAGATAAATTAGCTGCATCTGGAAATCGGGTGATGCAAAACCAGAAAATTTGATGTTCTGGGTAGAGTTCCGGACACAATTTTCATGTCGACCTCTCGCGGGCCGCGTAAAAAGTAGTCCAGGCCGCGCGTTGTGCACAGCTAATGTAGTACATAATGTCGTTATTCAAAGTTAATTTTGTTTTTAACAGGTAGTTTATTTTATCAATGAATATTTTTTTTAATAAGCTTATTCATTTGAAAAGTCTATATTATCAAATTTATTGTGTGTTTTTTTGGGAGGGAGTGGGGGTTTAGCTTGCACTTGCTAAACTGACTATTTATATGAACACACCACTTATAAACTAACTTAAATCTAGAACAGACACAACACCCAGCCCCCAGCCGTTAATTCGTCACATTTCCCTAATGATACATTTTCAGCAATGCCGGGAATTGAAACCAGGACCCTTAGTTCAGTAGACAGACAGGCTACCGAATAAGCTAAGTTGTCAGACAAATTCATTGGGGGCTGAGTGATTTTGGTACTTGTAAACCTTCTTCTAAGAAATAAGGTTAGGTTTTCTGAAGAAATTATAATTTTCAATTACTCACAGACTACTTTTACAATGGAGGACGAGATCTGTCTTACACACATTGCCAGAAAGTTACAGCCTCAAATATACTCAGTGATGCTCCATGGACGTAGAGTATTATGACCTTACAAATACGAAGCAATACTTTAAGCTAAGTTATCCTTAAGTTACATTACTTTACCTTAAGTGAACGTTTATTTGCTCCCAGCATGAGAGAAGTGCAGCGATGACGTCATACCTACCAAGCTTTCAGGGGTCAGTGTTTTGGCTCCACAATATAAACAAACTCTGTGCCAATATTAACCGCATGGCAACGGAATAGATGCCAAATAATCAAATTGATATGATTCATCAAAAGATAGACTAGTCCAGTGATGCGCGACCTTGAGGTCACGACCCCATTTGGGGTCCTGAGTTTTAAGGGGTCACCGAACTTTTCTATGAATACATTTAAGATAAAAAAAACTCTTAGGTAAGATGCAGCCTTTGTTGTCCTGTAATCAAGTTAATTTGCAATAAAATTACTTCGGCTATAGACATTTGAAAGCCTTGGAAACATTTACAGGGTGCCAAAAATGCATCATAAACGTAAAATGTAATAGAAATCCTCACAAAAGTAGGAGGAAAATCTTTGTTTTATTTATATGGCGGCATGAAGTCTTCTAAATAAAATAACAGGCTACTTAGCTAGGATCGCCCCCACATAAAGACCACCCACCAGTGGACTATTTTTACTTTCTCTCTATCTTACAGGTAGAGAAAGTATGGTGATCGTCAAAAAAATCGAACTCGAGATTTTGATGAATTTTGACGTTTCATGACTTCCTGAATCCGAAAAAGTGGTTTTTGAATTTCCGTCTGTCTGTCTGTCTGTCTGTCTGTCTGTACCTCCAACTAGAGCCTAAACTATTTTACCGATTGAGCTGAAACTTGATATCTAGGGTTTTCATAGGGTTGCCCCGAGGAATTTTTGGAATTGGATATCTACCCCTAAAATTAAGGGTAGTTTACTGAAGGGCAAAAAGAGAAAAAGTCGATTTTCTCAAAATCGGCTCTAACGATTTTGATTAAATTTCATTTATGAACATTAATAAATATTCCAAACAAAATGGCTACTCTCAATATTTCGGAAAAATGGCTTTAAGGGCTCCGGTCTGATGCGTAAATTAACATTTTTTATAATAGCTCCGAAACTATTTGAGATATGAAATTACTTAGCATTACAAATATGTATATATATTTATAATACAATTATTTTATCCGAAACATATTTTTATAAAATCAATAATTTTCAATCTATACGCAATTATATAAATTTTTTAACTTTTTGGACATTAAAGTTTAAGTATTGCGACCGTAAAAAAAAACTAACCGGAAATGTTGATGGATGTCGACGTCTCATGACCCCCACAACCCTAAAAAATAGTCTTTGCAATGCCGTCTGTCTGTGTGTCTACAAAAACTTAAAATTAAGGGTAGTTTACTGTAGGGCGAAAAGAGAAAATTTGGTTTTCTCAAAATCTGCTTAAACAATTTTGATTAAAATTCGTATCTAGGCGTTGATTAAGATTATAAATAAACTGGCTATTTTCATTTTCCTATGAAAATGATTTTTAGGGTACTTTACAGAAGCGTTAATTACCGTATCTCCACAACTATTTGAGAAACTAAACAACTTATCATTGCAAAATTGTAGGACTATTAGAAATAAAAAACTTTTATTTGACATATATTTTTATAAAAGCAACAGTTTCTGAGATATTTGCAAATATATTAATACAATTTTGTGAGCTTTAGTTGTAAACATATACTATTTAAGTCTTAACGCAATAATTCTCCAATGCCATAGAGTAATTAAATATAAGTATCTAAAAAAGTATGTTATTTTTCCTCAAAGCTCTTAGGAGAAATGTTTGCATAGCAATGATCTATATCTATTTTATACTCAATAGTCAATATTTACATTTTTTTATTGGTCAAAATGTATAAATGAATAATTAAATATCAATGCGATGACTTGAAGATCTGCAACACCTTATAAAATGTTAAAACTTTAACCAGAATCGAAATTTTAATACAAAGTGTTGACCCTTGTGTAAGACATTAAACTGTTTGAAATGTTCTTAGGTGGACAAAGATGCGCCTCTTTTCTCATTGATTCTATATCATTGTATATTATTTTAAGCGTGTTCTTATGTGGAGTGGTGATGATACAATGTACATTATTCCGTTCAGAAATCTTACGAGTTTATAGAAAGAGAGAGAAAGTCTGTGCGGTGTGCCATACCATTTATTTTTATAGTCAGTTCAACGTATTGGAATTTTTTTAGCACCACATTTTACTGTCCATTCGGATTATACGCTTATATGATAATTACGCTAATAGGTTAGGGATGAGGAATGTTCAATTTAGAGGAAGTGTACTCGCATTTTCGTGGAGAGAGATTGACAAAGATCTAGGAAAAGCCACCCGAAACGAAACACGACCTCCGCGTCATCGGCAGTCTAATCTTTTGCGAGAGAAGCGCCTTAGACCATGCGGCCACCGAAGCGGGTGTGTTGGACTTGAGAAATCATAATTTTCAGTGACCCCCCTTTAGTGGCCGAATGGTGTCTAAGGCGTTATTCACGTGTTAGACTGGCCTGCTGATGACGAGGAGATCGGGGTTCGAATACCGGTGGGGTCTAGTGAAGGTGGTTTTCCCTAAATGGTTTCCCACTCTCCTTCCACGCAAATGATGGTAGATTACTTCTAGAATTATTCCTTCCTCATCCCCACCCCATTAGAGAAATTATCATATATATGTAGACTATTAACCCAATCAGGTAGTAAGTAAGATGTGGTGAATAAAATAATCAGTGGCTGCTCATGGTTTGGTAAGGTATAGAAAGCTATTAAAAAAAGTTATACTTACCCACCTAGGCTATCCTCTTGTAGGTACACTAGTGGGATAATGAATAGGAAGGTTGAATTTAGGGCAAATGTACCCGAAATTATACAGAGGGGGAGTGAGAAACCGTTTAGTAATACACTTTTTGAAAGCCCAAATCGGATTAAAATCCTGAACTCTCAGTCACCGGAATACCAGACTTGTCGAGTTTGACATTCAGTCTGCGTGCCCACAGATGCGGTATATCCCACTAATGATTTATTGGAAAAGGAGAGAAGGCCGAAGATCTGTTTTATTGAAGCAATAAATGTTTAAGCGTTCGAGCGGTGGCCGCGTTATCTAGGGCTCGTATTACACTTGGTTTATATCGACGAGGAGGTTAGGGTTTTAATCCCACTCGGCTATACTAAAGGTGGTTAGCCATTTGTGATGTATTATATATTTATTTATTTGAGGTATTTAACAAGCACTTTGTGAATCGACTGACTAAATCAGCACACGAGAATGTCTACGAGCGAGAGAGAAATTGCCTACCAATTTTGCCGGGAAAGGTATTTTCACATACATTCCAGGTTTTTTTTACATGCTACAATTGACATGGGACCGAAGGATTTATTTTCCCTCCAAAGAAAGTTGTGCTACGAACATAGGCGCCCATAAGTGGGTGATAAGGGTGGCTCTGCAATATTTACTTTGTTTTTGATTATTTTTATGAAAAAATTGTGTATTTGTGATTTGGCTGCAATTGATTTTTGCTATTGACAACTATGAATCGTCAATATCCGATGATAAAATGTAGATTTCCTTCCATTCCCTCTTCAACAGCTTTATTTTCATTTTGTTCTGTTTAATAAACTTGTGAAAAATATAATGCTTCTTTTCAATGGTTCAGCTACAACTGTTTTTTATTAATTTTTTCAGGTTCTATTTTGTTGTTGCTAAAATTGGTTCTTGAAACTTATATAATTAGCTTAGAATTATGTTCAGATGCTCTAGAATTCCCTCACACAAGGTTAAATTTCTGAAATTTTATATCGAGGCGTGGGGTGCCACACCCCCAGCAGATGGGACTCTAATCCACCCCCCATTTGGAAAACCCACACGGGCCCTTGGCTACGAGTTTTTATCGCTCAAGAAAAATCCGTTGACCTCGGCTGATTTTGAACCCACAAACATCTGGTCCTGAGGCGAGCACTTTACCCCAAGACCATCGAGGTCGACTGGGATTTATCAATTTTGTTCTAGCATCGCCTTTCACCACTTATTCAAGTTCATTTCTGCTGAAACTACCATCCTCATCTCTGCTCCCTTGACCCACACACTTGATCACATGGTCTAAGGCGCTATTCTTGAAATAAACAGGATTGCCGGTGACGTCAGGGTTAAAGTACGAATCTTGGCTGGGCGCAATGGGGTAGAGGAGGGGGGTTTCTCCATGTAATTTATAACTGTGGTTTTCCAATCGCATTCCCAGGCAAATGTTGTTGCTCTTTCTTTAAGCATTTCCCAATCCCTACCCTTTAAAATTAAGCCATTAGTAACCATGGTCTTAACGTAAAATATTTAAATTTTGTAAACTATATAGATTTTCACAGTTCTCAGACATCAAAGGTACGGGTCCAACACAAGGCAGCTACCTAAAAAACAAGTCCAACAATTTAGTTTAGATTTCATTCGATTAAAGTAGTTAAATAATAATGCATGTATTAAATTTTCACAAAATTAACTCTATTGGAATAAATCCTGCTACTTTTATCGATGAACTGCAACTTTTGAATAAACGGTAGCTCACATATAATTTGTACTCAATGTTGTGTTTTTTACTCGTTGGTTTTGTGTCGTTAAGTGCAATAAGTAGAGACAGAAATTTCGCAAGAAAAGTTTTTATGGAAATTTACTTAGAACATTAAAAAGGCTATCAAAACATATTTAAATTTAACAGTATCATTTTTAAATTAATAATACTATGCGCAAAATCAAATGAATTTAAATCTTTTCACACCCGATTCGAGAGTCGAATGATCTCAGGAGTCATTCTCGTGTTTGAATGACCTGCTGATGAAGGGAAGATTGGGGTTCGAGTCCGATTGAGGTTGGTTTTTCCTCAATGGTTTAACACTTACCATCCACGCAAATGCAGAGAGATTACCTCTAAAATGCTTCCTTCCCTACCCCAATAGAGTAATTATCATATATTCTCATAAACTGAACCGGTAGTATGACGCGGTGATAACAAATATTTTCACGAAATTTACTACTCAAGCTTTTTAATGAGAATTAACTATAGTATTCCGATGGTAAAAAAAAAGTTCCTCCCAGCCTAATAAATAAAATTGCCTCAACCAAAGAATATTGATTGATTTTTTTAACAATTTTTATCCTAAAATACAATTTTATTTATCGACTTTTTATAAAAATCCAATTCTTTATTTAACGAAATTCAATAATTTTACTAACCACAAATCAAGGTCTCTTAAAAATTTAGTCCTCAGATCTTATTCAGCAACTTAATTTAACATTACTTTTTTAGGAGGTTTTACGGCTCGGGCTTTAAGAAGAAATAAAGAAGCAATGTTCACCCTTAACGTTTCCGAACCTTCATATCTACGTCGCCATAAAGTCAGTCTATTGATAATATTACGCCCTAAATTGCGTGCCCACTGATGTACACAAGGAATTTGTAGGCAATATAAAAATGTATGAATATGATGAAAGAATAATATTTTTACAATTTAAAGTTTAAATTTAAACGTATTGCAAAAGTAGGCTACATGAATATTATGTCAAAAAAAAATTTAATGGAAACATTTCAACACTTTTATAAAGCATATTTATAATAACAAAAAAGAAATACACAAAACATAATATAAAAAGAATATATGACAACACAAAGTATACCTATGATGAAAACAATATATTATGCAACATAAACTATCGTTAAAAAGAATGCATTTTAAAGCATTTATCTTAAAACTAGTTTCATAAAAAAAAAGTTTGTTGATATTATAAATAACTATAAAATAACATTCATAAAATATTTAAAAAAATCAATAATTGTTGCGAAAAAATATGTTTGTACTTTCTAAGAGCACGACAACATTAAGAAAATCTAGAAAAAATCTAGCTATATTTAAAAATATTTAGCCTCAAATTTCAATAATTATGACTTTGGAATAAAAAGCAGCAAGAAAAGGTGCCCCACATAAAGCAAAATTAGAAACACAGAAACAGACTGAACTCAAAGGCATTTGAAATGATAAATTTAATTAAAAAAACTAGTATTTTATCATTCTTAATATTGTGACTATAAGAACCTGCACATTTTAATAAGTGAGCGAGCAAAGCGAGATTCTGTTTTAACTTGACCATTCGGCATTTCTTCTGTCTATCTGTATATTTGCTACAAGATAATTGTGAAATGTGTGGACCAATTTTGAAAAAATTTGGCAGGGATATTGTTTTGACCTAGGCCAAAGGCTGTATGCACATAGCTTATAAATTTGGTTATCCGTTTCAATATGGTGACAACTCAGAAGGGATTAAGTTAAATAACTCATCTCTATTACCTTAGGCGTTTTTATTTTAATTGACATATTTTGCAAGACTTATGTTTTAAACAACTTGAACCATTGTTATTCTCTTTCTTATATAGTTTAATATTGAATATAATATTAAGTTTATTTCTGTCTAACTTTATCACTAAGGAAAAATGTATATTTAAAATCCAGTAAAAAATATATGAGCTATTTCAACTTGAAATCCAAAGATAAATCTTAGGACGGTAGTAACGATAACATGAAGGGAGCGAGGTCTAATGTTCACAGAACTATTAGTAAGACTGTAGTAACAATAAGAACATAGAGGGAGTGAGGTATACTGTTCACAGAACTACTAGTAAAACTGTAGTAACAATAATAACATGGAGGGAGCGAGATCTAATGTTCACAGAACTACTAGTAAGACTGTAGTAACAATAATAGCATGGAGGGAGCGAGGTCTAATGTTCACAGAACTACTAGTAAGACTGTAGTAACAATAATAGCATGGAGGGAGCGAGATCTAATGTTCACAGAACTACTAGTAAGACTGTAGTAACAATAATAGCATGGAGGAAGCGAGGTCTAATGTTCACAGAACTACTAGTAAGACTGTAGTAACAATAACAGCATGGAGGAAGCGAGGTCTAATGTTCACAGAATTATTAGTAAGACTGTAGTAACAATAATAGCATGGAGGGAGCGAGGTCTAATGTTCACAGAACTACTAGTAAGACTGTAGTAACAATAATAGCATGGAGGAAGCGAGGTCTAATGTTCACAGAACTACTAGTAAGACTGTAGTAACAATAACAGCATGGAGGAAGCGAGGTCTAATGTTCACAGAATTATTAGTAAGACTGTAGTAACAATAATAGCATGGAGGGAGCGAGGTCTAATGTTCACAGAACTACTAGTAAGACTGTAGTAACAATAATAACATGGAGGGAGCGAGATATAATGTTCACAGAACTACTAGTAAGACTGTAGTAACAATAATAGCATGGAGGGAGCGAGGTCTAATGTTCACAGAACTACTAGTAAGACTGTAGTAACAATAATAGCATGGAGGGAGCGAGATCTAATGTTCACAGAACTACTAGTAAGACTGTAGTAACAATAATAGCATGGAGGAAGCGAGGTCTAATGTTCACAGAACTACTAGTAAGACTGTAGTAACAATAACAGCATGGAGGAAGCGAGGTCTAATGTTCACAGAATTATTAGTAAGACTGTAGTAACAATAATAGCATGGAGGGAGCGAGGTCTAATGTTCACAGAACTACTAGTAAGACTGTAGTAACAATAAAAGCATGGAGGGAGCGAGGTCTAATGTTCACAGAACTACTAGTAAGACTGTAGTAACAATAATAGCATGGAGGGAGTGAGGTCTACTGTTCACAGAACTACTAGTAAGACTGTAGTAACAATAATAGCATGGAGGGAGCGAGGTCTAATGTTCACAGAACTACAAGTAAGACTGTAGTAACAATAACAGCATGGAGGAAGCGAGGTCTAATGTTCACAGAACTACTAGTAAGACTGTAGTAACAATAATAGCATGGAGGGAGTGAGGTCTACTGTTCACAGAACTACTAGTAAGACTGTAGTAATAATAATAGCATGGAATGAGTGAGGTGTACTGTTCACAGAATTACTAGTAAGACTGTAGTAATAATAATAGCATGGAGGGAGTGAGGTCTACTGTTCACAGAACTACTAGTAAGACTGTAGTAATAATAATAGCATGGAGGGAGTGAGGTGTACTGTTCACAGAATTACTAATAATGCTTTAAACAAATCATAAATCAATAAATGAAAGAAAGCAAAGTCAGCATATCCTATAGTTACAATTCTCATTATTAAGGGCCAATGTTTCAATGTCGGGTTAAAATACTAGTTAAATGAGTTGAGGCTTAATATAACCTCAAGTTAAAACTTCAGGTTAACGTAGTTTACTGTTTGAATGGCTCTTTATGTGGATGTTAGTTAAAAGGACTACTAATTGCATATAATAATATATAAAGTTGTTGAATGCAGAGGTTGGTAGTATATTTTTACTCAAATGTCACTTGAACAAAAATATTTGTTAGTCAAAATGGGAATAAATGAATGCTGAAATACGTTTATAATCATTATCTAATTTATTTTTAAATACATTTGCGAGTCTTTTGCATGTTTCAGACATATTTTAATAATATATTTTATACTAATATTCCCTTCAAAAAATATTACATTCTTTTTAAATCTAGTTAATAGATTTAATGATTTATTTTATCCTGCTTAAGAATAAAACAGAGGGTTTAAAAAGGGGGTGAGGAGGGTGAGCAAAAACCAATACATATAAGACCCTTTTTTTTAATACAAGCTAATAAATAATAATAATAATTTAACTTCATCCTTCTATTTATAAGGATACGGAGAATCGATTTGAGCTAAAACCAAAATTAATAAAAATATTTGTTATAATAAACAATTAAATCAAAACTCACGTAATTTACGGGGTATTGCCATATCGCTGAGCGAGATACTAATATTTCAAGAAAAACGTGTTAATAATGCTCTAAATATTAGGTTTTGACAGTTTGGAATGGTTTATAATTATAAAACGAATTACTAATAGCATATTATAATATTTTAATAATCCGGTAACCCAATAACTTAAACCTAGATAACTTAAATTAAAATTTCGAACATCAGTTTAATATTTACCTTTCTTTGTGATTTTGGTGAGTTGTATAAAGTTGTATATATACAGAGGTTTTCAAATAATTATAATATGAGTAAGGTATCATTGGATTCTCCATATCCTTGTGAGGGAAATGATTATATACAATAATTTAATAGTTGCTATTTTGTATAAATTAAAGTGTCTTATATATAGAGGATTTTATGCACCATCAATTTATTGGTTATCACAGCTGTTTGGGATTATTTTTTTGACGACTGAGCCCAGGTTGTAAGTGAAACTTTATCTAATGTAGGGTAAGGGACATAGTACAAATATGCCTAGACCTTTATGAAGTGCTCAAAAAAGAAATTAAGTATACGAGTAAAAGTTGTTTTTCCACATAACTATGCAATATTTAAATAAATAAAGCATTGTAAATGCCCACTTTTCAATTGATATGACTGGCTCCCAAAATATAGGTTAGGCCTACTTATATTCCTTTGGCCAAACTATCCAATCATCAAAGAACCTTGCATTAATATTTGGTTTAGTACTAACGATCACCATAAGTCTATATATTTTTCATCATACATATCTGAATCTGAATCAAATAGCACCATTAAACTTTATCTTAACTAAATTCAACAACACGTATTGGAATGTTTTGAACAGTCTGCTGACAAAGTGGTGGCCATGTTATTCTCTACGGTAATTAACTTTAGGTTTACTCACTAACCTCTACACCTACTTTGAGTTGGTGAAATCTGAAGTTTAAGCTCAGGTTATATGATAACCTAACATTGAAACAGGTAATAAACATCTTAAGCTGAGGTTATAATTTAACCTCAACAAAACCTGACATTGAAACAGTGGCCCTAAACCTAATTGTCTTAATGTGTTCTAAGAATATAGAGAATGTAAAGCCAGTATCGTTAGTCAAACAAGAGATTCAAAAGTAACGAGGATGATCCATAGTCCACCGCGCAAGGAAGTTGGTCAATTCCCGGAGAGTGAGAATATCGGAGTGGCGGTAATTCAGTGGGTTGTATGCGAGACTTGTTTGCAACTCTGGCGCCAAGCCATGGGAATGGAAATATAAAGTGTCCTTGCTTGTGAAGCTTCCTGAACTGAAGTTCGTACTCGTCCCAGAGCAACGCAAGGTCCACGCACCCTCCTGACATATCGAGTAACGAGTCATGACCTTGTGTAACTTTTTTTAATAGGAGCGTTGAAATTCCTTTCCATGTCTCACAGTATTAAATTAGGTTGTTTGTGGGTGGGTGTTTATTTTTACCGGGTCTTAGAAACCGTTCAGGTTGTACGCATACATTAATTACGCTAGTCGAATAGTGATGAGACCCACTTTTGTGATCTGATGGGCTAAGACAAGCGTGTTAAACTCGTTTGGTCACTAAGGGCCACGTTGAAGATTAGAAATATTTAGGGAGCCGCCATTTAAAAATAATTTTTATGATTTAAAATTTTTAAGACTTATTTTATAGATTCTCTCTCTTTTTTTTTTTTTTTTGCGTCAAGGTTTTAAGTGTTGACTTAATATTTTTTAGTACCTATTCTTACTACCCATTCGGGCTATACGCCTATGTACTAATCATACTAATGTTTTGGGATTAGGACGTTTAATTTAGATGAAGTGCACCCACATTTGCGTGAATGGAGGCTGGAAAAACCGTTAAGTAAATCCACCCAATGTGCACCCCAACGGGATCGAGCCTAGATCTCACCCTCTTCGGTAATCCTGTCTAACACTAACTCTTATGATGAAGTCGCTCTCATAATAATTGATGACAGTTGATTGTCAGTGAGCAGTGATCTCTAGGTTTTTTTGTTCCTTTTCATAAGAGACAGCAACATTTTATGTAAATACCCGCTTTGGTGGCCGCATGGTAAAGGCTCTACTCTCGCAGTTGACTTGACTGCCAATAATTGGGAGATCGAAGTTTGAATCTCGGTCGGGTGAACTGAGGGTGGTTTTTCTAAAATGGTGTTCTGCACTTGTTTTAACACGTCCATCATAAAGGAACCATTGTAAACGTAATAGTCAGCCTGCGCAAGCTCTTTGTGAGGTAGCATTATGTGAAGAGGGGGTTGGGTCATTACCTGAACCTATCTTTGTGGAAGCAGGCCCACTGACTCGAGATGGTTATATTTGTCCTCTCTTTAGTGAAACAATGTTTAAAATGGGTATTTTTATTTAAAAAATAAAGGCCCCTTGATGGTACATAGCGATACCCGTGTTGAAGGACTCAAGCTCTCCCACGGAGCGCAGCCATTTTAACCTGGAGGCTGTGGGTTTGGTGTATCCTTGTTTGTGACATAGGCCGAACAACGTTAGTTTTTCGATCTGGTGATCCGTTTCAGGATGGTGACCACTCAAAAATCTGTTTGTGTGTTTATTTCACGATAACTGCCAAATGCAGGGGCCAATTTTAACGGAATTTGGTAGGGACATTCTTCGAACCTAGGCCAAACGATGTACTTACATAGTTTTTTCAATCTGTTCATCCGTTTAAATATGGTAGCCACTCAAATGGTTTTTCGTTTAATAGTTCATCTGAAGTGATTTGAATTAAGCGTTCGATTGAATCCCTAGAATGCAATATTTTTAAATGATGACATATTGCGAGACTGACGTCCTAGACCAAGTTAACAACTGTTACTCTCTACGGATATAGTCTACTATTGAATATAGTATTAATTAGTTATATGCCAACCGCCTCGGTGGTCTAGTGTTCAGAGTTCGATCTCCAAAACTTCCAGAATTTTTTGTGAAGCAGCTTGTAACGGGGTCAACTTAGCCTCCTGAGGACAAATTAGGAGCTCCTTGAAGGTAAAAGCAGCGGCTCTAGCCTAGAAAACTGAGATTAACAGCCTGACCACTTGGAGCCATCTATCCGCAGAAGTTGGCACTACTTTTGCCATCAGACGCTAGACGCTCGGTCGGCATAGCTCGATTGCGGGTTGGCACAATGGAGTTTTACTTTATTTCTGTCTAACTTAATCACTAAGGAAAAATATCACCTTCAAATCCAGGGAGAAATGGAGAAATTATAGAAGATCTTTTAACTTTAAATCCAAAGATGAAGATGACAATTTCAATGACGACAATTCTTAACATTTTTTAAAAAGACAAAGAGCGAGAACTAATGTAATGGGGATAAGAAAGGTTAAATTTATAGGAAATGTACCCATTTTGGATGGAAGGAGAGTTAAAAACCATTTAGGAAAAATTAAACTCTGTACACCCCACCGGGATTTGAACCCCATTCTCCCTGTCACCAGTAGTCCAGTATGTTGAAAGTGTGACGCCTTAGCCAAGAGTTTCCGAAAATTGTTTGTTCGCAACCCTAAAGTATAATATTTACCCGGCCTGGCGACCCAAAAGTTCATTACATGTAGTTTTAATTGTCTATTATTTTCACATTATTATTTATTAAATTAACCTGAATGAATTTTTAAATAAGAAAAACATAATCAATTTCAATAACCTTTTAATCAGACAAAATGTAAAGCACCATATTTAATTAAAATGTTCCTTTTTTACAATGGATGATAAAATATCATTCCAGTTGCTACTATAATGCTGTTTCATTCTTGGGAAGAGTTTTTTTCAATTTTATTTTATATCAATAAATGATATCAGCTAAATTGAATCGATTTCAGTAATTTTTAAATCTTACAAATAAAAATTTATACTCTATATTCCCGTGAAAATGTGACTTGATTGCGCGAAATTTTGTGAACAAAAGAGTTTTTCAGTGACAACCGTAATGCTGCTTCATTTTGTTGGTGAGGTCATCGAGTTTGAGTGTTATGTTGATGGACAGAGTACAACGCAAATCATATTGTTGATATTGTCAGTATTGCAGTAATTCTTCAAAATGTAATTATAATATTTCAAAATTTTTGAAAAAAAAAAATCCAAGACCTTTCTGCGACCCTCAGGATTATCTTTTCTGCCCTAATTTGGGTTGCGGCCCTTGATTTGGTAACCACTGCAGTGAGCCCATACGGCCACCGAAGTGGGTAACTTAGTATTGCATGTGGAAATAGTTTTAATACTCTTTCACAATATACGGTTTCTGTCGTACGAGTTTAGGCCGTACGAGTATATATTAATATTTTATTTATTCCCTTAGACGTTTTTGCATACCCCTGGGGGTATGCGTATTCCAGGTTGAATACCACTGCAGTCTAAGGCGTTAATTTCGCAATAGACTAGACTGCCGATGATGGGAAGATCAGGGTTATAATCCCAGTCATGTGTACTGAGGGTGGTTTTCCCTAAATATTCGTCAACTCTACCTCCAAACAAATGCGGGTACACTTCTTTTAAATTCAACCTACCTCATCCCTAACACATTAGCGTAATTGGTAACCTGAACGAATAGTAAGACGCGGCGCTAGAAAAAAAAATGAATATGCAAAAGCTATCAGCTTATACGTAGCCTGTTAAGATTAAAAAGCTTAATGAAATAAGTGATGAACGATTTTGTGTGGGTAAGAGCTTAACTCTAACTAAGAAATCCGGGACTCGATCCCGAACAATTTGAACTAAATTGATGTTATAATTTCAAAACATAGTTTTCCATCCTCTTTCTGCTTGTAGCCTACCTAACATATTCCTTTGGCTTAACTAGTTTTTCTCGAATCACAATGGGAGTAATAACTATTTTTAAAAAAAGGGTGATTTGCAGCTGATGGCACGGAGTTACACTCCAAATTATCCAGCCAAACATCGGCGGGTGAGTAACGACCTATTTTGTATGTTTCCATGCTCGCTCCTGTTCGCTATTGCCATTGTGAGAGGGTCATGATTTAAGTCCGCATGAGATGTCAATTCAAAACGGATTATATACCCTAATTCACTCAATGTATGCATCGTGTCAAACATAGACATCACTTTAATAAAACTAGAATAATGACGAGCATTGCCTAATAATACGCGTAACACAGAATAAAACGGAATGGACAATTATACCTGTAAATCAAAGTAATGACGGGTATATGTCACACAAGTTTGATGTTGTTATAATTGATATATTATTTGGTCTGTAAAGCAAAATAGAGTGACTGCGTCCATAAATATCAGTTCAAATTAAATTACTGATTAATGGAGTATTTATATAATTTGGGGGGTTGGGTCGGCCAAGGGGGAAAATAGGGGAGTGTTTATTTCATATTGATATTTATTTGATGTAACGAGTTTTACCAGGATTACATCTTAAATTTTTTAGCCATTTTTGAAAAAAAAAATTGTATTACTTTTAGAAGGGATCAAAATAAAATATTGTATTGACCAATCAGACTGCGAAATTAAATCACTTATTGATGTAGTATTTATTTTTGAAAGCGGTGAAATGGCAAGGCCATAGCCGGGACAAAATTACAGGAGCGGGGGGAGGAGGGGGGAGGTTGCTATAGGAAGAGAAAAATTACGAATATTAAATTCTTCTGGAAGCTCTCTAGGTTTATTAATAGTAATTATGGGAAAATCTTAAATAGTTTAAGTGCTAGGCATTTGTTTAACATTTAGAAACTTACATAGAACCCGATCATTAAAAGTGCAAAAATTTAAATTAAGCACATCAAATAAAGGTATAGTAGCATAACTTAGGGAGTGGACTTTCAAGGGGGAGGAGGCCACTGTCCCTTGAAAAGAATTTCCCACCTGGAATAAATTTGCCCCCTTTTGAAATATTTCATTCTCTTTTTTATTTTCTCGAATGTGATACGATTAAAAACAAACTATTTAATAGCTTCTTAAAGCATTAAATTAAAATTTTAAAAATAAGGCAAGAGCTCTTATAATAAATATCTTCTAGGGGCATCACAGTTTCAAACAGATTTTTCTGACATAACATCACTTCTAATAGATTCTAGAAAAGAATAATTTTCAAATAAATTCCATATGAGGACCATTCCAACAACTTGGAGGCATCCAATTGTCATACGTTTGCTGGAGGTCTTTGGGATTGGGGGAAGGGGTGGTCAGCCCCAAAAACCTTTTTGGTCCATTGCCGCCACTGACCCAAATGACTCTTATACCTATGAGACAGAGAGGTGATCTATGGTCGGGGGAGAGGTTAGGGCTGTTTGTGTCATTGGTAGTCAACCCGCTCTTCCGACGAACTTGTCTACAGTCAGATTCAGATAAGAAGAAACTTTTTTTGAAAGTTATAAAAGCCACTTAAAACAACTTTCAAACACCCATTAATCAATTCATGAGATCTGCAACAGTTACATTTAATAGATATTATTAATACCTATAAAAGAACACTAATAGTTAAATGATATAAGTTTTTACCGCAAAAAAGTATGCTTCTTTTTTCTAAAAGGCTCTGACTAATAAAAACGAGAGTAGACTAAGATTTTTTTGTTCTTTTACTGGAATTCATAGTGTTAACTTGGAAAACAAAGTTTAACATTCGGAATAAGTATACTACAGTTTTACCTAGACAATAACTAACTAATTAACTAGTCTACACAATGTCGGAGAGATCGAGCTTTCAATCTCGGTCGGGTGTACTGAGGGTTCTTTCCAAAATGGTTTTCCACTCCACCTCCACGTAAATGCGGGTACACTTCCCATAAATGTAACCTTCCTCATACTTAAAACCAATAGCATAATTAGTAAATAAGCATCAAACCCGAACGTATAGTAAGACAGGGTGCTAAATAAACTTGTCTACACTACACACTAAATTAGTAAAGCTAAAAGCAGTCATACAACACAGTGAACGCTTAGGTAAGCTGTTCTAAAACTGCCACTGTTTATATTTTAGCAAAATACAAGCGATTTGGGGGATGATAGCTGCTTCTCCCCCCTTTTCCCTTCTTAACCTTTCATTATTCTTTCCTTGCCGACTCATTTGCAAAGTGTTATCGGCATTACAGTTTGAATAGTTTACAGTTGAAAGGTTTTGAAGTTTCCTAAACTCAAAGACTTAACCACTTCACAATTATCCCCACATTCATAGATCATAGAGCGTTATGTAAGAACACCATTAATTGTGAGTGGATGCTTAGTGGTGCGTTAGTGTTGTCAGTAGCACTCTCACAGTCCACCTTCTAGCCCAGTGGTTTTCAAATTATTTCAACGCTCGGAGCCTAGGGAAATGCAAAATTCGTATTTGCGATGATGAAAATCTTTACGCGAGTTCTACTGTTTTCACGCGAATAACACGAATTTAAGTTTTTTTCTAAATAAACACAATTTATTTGTAATTTGGAAAATACCACGCCATGCAATATAATTTTCAACGTGGTAACACTGGTGTTTATACGGATAGTATCAATTTTTGTTGATTTTAAAAGTATAAAACGGATCACAGGATATATGAATATGTTCACGGATATTTAGGTTTTTTTGTTTGTTTTTCTACTTTTAAACATTACGATACTTAAACTTCGATTTCGATAGATCGATTCTTTGTTTTAAGCCTTTAAAAGATTTCACGATATGTCCAAGTAAGGACATTAATATATGGACCTTGCTACTGGCAGTCATGTTTGGCAAAGTTTTATCTTCTTTATTTGTATTCCTTTCTCCTTATTCGATAGTAGTTTAGTCTTCAATGACAACATGTTTCGGTGTTATTACTGTTTGGTCTAAACATAAATTGACAATCAATTATTTCGATATTACTATTTGTAATACTCAAAGGTAAATGATATTGTGATCTCGAATTTAACATTAATAAGCGTGAAATATTTTGTGCATATTTATATTTGAATTTTCTCAGTTTTATCCAATTTAAATTATTAGGCTTATGAATTTGTAGCATATCAATTTAGAAGTATTAATAATGATTTTTACCACAATTATGATTAATCGTCTCACGAAATCCCTAGCACCCCTTCACGAAACCCAGTTTGAGAACCATTGTTTTAGCCTATGGTGGTGACCTGGCGGTCTAGGGGTAAGGTGTCAGACTTCTGTGCTGGGGGTCCGGGGTTCAATCCTCGGTCCCGGCACAAATTTATCTGATTGCCAAACCCTTCCTTCACCTCTGACAAGACGTGTATTAATCACAACTTGTGAATGTGTGGAATGCCAGGCCTCCACCGTGGTTCGGATTCCACGCTAATCTGTAGGTCCTCCATTTCATCTCACAATCACCCTACCATTACACATTAGCGTAAGTATGTATAACCCGAACGGGTAGTAACAATAATAATAATAATAATCTAGCCTATGATTACGTAGGCAAACCAACGCCACTAAGCATCCACTGATCGGCGTTATTGAATATGGTCCATAATATATACAGTTTTATTGCCTGACTAATGAAAACAATCACTAACTATTTAAAAAAATTACTTTAACATTACAACGGTGGCAGAAAGCAAATAACGCGTATTTTATTGTTTGTTTAAACCATAACGAGGCAATATAAATTTGTTTGCGTAATTTTGAGGGAGATGAACCCCCAAACCCTCCCTCGGTTACGGCTTTGTGAACTGGGGAGAGGGGTATATTTGTTTCATATGGGAGGGTAAGGTTTAGGGAAAGATGAGCTTAGGAAGAAGAAGGAGGATTCAAATATTGTATGACTTGAAGGAAAGAAGAAAATTCTGGGAGCTCAAGGATGAGGCAAAGGACAGGGCGCATTGGCGGCCTAAGTTCACTGACATAAGGAATGGACCTGCCGTAAGACAGAATACGATAATAAATAATAATAATAATAATAATAATAATATATTTAGAAGCGATACAAATGTTTATTGATCAACCATTCCGAGAAATTAATTTTTTAATGTTATATTAAAATCTATTATAGGGAGAGAATGGGGGTGGGGGGTGGAGGAGTAGTTTGTTTCATATTTTAACTTATTTGGTGTTGTTTATTCAGGATTATATATTACAGTTTAAAGCCATTTTGAAAAATCTGTTATTACTTTTAGAAGTGATTAAAATAAAATGTTGTATCAATCAGCCCTCGCACGTATAGAGTTTATTTAATTTGTCTTACAACTGGTGTAAATAGTAAAGTATACATTCTTTAAATAAGTCGCTAAGAGCCTGTCTAACCCCACCGATAACTAGAATTGGACATTGTATGAACGATTTTATGTAGTCTTCATTAGATGAAAGTGGAATTGAAAAGAGTGAAATAATTTAACCATTTATGAAAAAAAAATCAAAATTAAAATATATTTCATTCGTCCTAATTTCATAGTTAACGAGCAAAGACTATACTTGGATGCTATTTATAAATAGAGCTAGAGGGTATAGCTAATTTAATGCTAATCAGCCTTGAGAGAGGCTATTAATTTATAAATCAAATAGAAACTATTATGATTATAATATAAAATAATATGAAAATTACACGATATATTTATGTGGCCGATAAAATTTATGTAGATTGTTTAAAACATATTTAAGGTATTTATGATCAAACTCTGATATTGACCAATTTAAATAAAAGTGTCATTTTTCCAATAATACCTATCATTAAAAATTTAATTGAATTCGGAAAGTAATAATAATATTATAAAAACAATATTAATGATTATATAATCTAAAAGTAAGTTTAAATTTGTTATTATATTCATTAATATTCCTAGGTATTATCTTCATTAAGACTTCGAAAACATCTTAATATGAATAATGTGTGTTGATATTTTATTCAGAGATGTAATGTACAACTTTTTTTTGACAGTGTATTACTCATTATCCAGGTCACACACAAAAGGTACAATAAATTAATGACACAAACCGATAAGCAAATAGAAAAATCATCAAAGGTAATAACATATTATTATTGTGTTGGTCAGCACCTAAATAATAATCACACCAATGTACGTGCAGGCAAGGGTGTCAGTCTTGTATAGCCTGGTTTTCTGGCGATATTGAGGTCATGATTTAAATCCTAGCTTATGCAGTGAGCTGGTTATTCTTAGATGTTTTTCACTCTCCATCCATGCAGGTTTATATACATTTCATTTTAAATCTACCTTTCTCGCTTCTACACAATGAGTGTGGATATGAAGGTCTCCAAGATGGGTAGTAGGACGCGGTGTTTAGAAAATACTTGAATTAATTTTTTTTATCAAAGAGTGCATTTTAAAACGGATCAATCTTGCTGAAAATGATTCAAATATCTACACTTTCAACACTCGAGAAAACTTTATATATATATAAAAACATGTCGTGAGTTACTCATCTCTATTTTATTTCTCAATGGTACACAACATTTGTAATTTCCATTTATATAGTTAATATATTTTCCGTTCCCAAGTTAAACCTTGAGATTTCTTGCCCAGCCTTGTTACATATCAACAGTGTTCGATATATCTTATAGACTATACCAAAACTGAGAGTATTACTATGTCTGTTTCAAAGTTCTTCAAGTAACTTGTCATTCAAAGAGACCCTGTCTGATATTTGGTTACTAAAAATTATTGGATTTCGTTAGATAAAGGGTTGTGTTTAGGTATGAAAAAAATTGTAAATATTTGTTTTTTGTTAAATATTTTAAAAATTAACTCATATTTATTTAGTAACTATGATTAGAAAAATTGCTGCTAAATTGTGTATTTATGTTAAACTATTTCTGTAGGAATACAAGATCGCTAACTACTTAGATAACAAAAGTATAAAATAATTAATAGCCCCATTTAATATTTATTTTAAAAAAGATAACGTTAATATAACATGTATAGTTTTGATATCGTTTATTCACATTTAAATCGACTAAAATTACCATGATTTGAATTTAATAGGTCAATTATTCAATTTATAGAAAGTATTTAATTTCATTTTAATTGCGTCTGTATTTTATTCCAAAAAAGGCTATAACATGTTTTATTTATTTTTTTGTGGTTTTTAACATGCACTTTCTGAACCGACTGATTTTATCAGTACACGAGAATTTCTGTAAGTGAGAGCGAAAGGTCCTACCAATTTTTCCGGGAAAGGTATTTTCACATACCATCCAAGAGTTCTTTTACATTTCACAATGGACATGGAACCGACGGATTTACTTCCTCTTCGAAGGAAGTTGTGCTACGAATTTGTATCAGTCAAGAGAAATCCGTCGACCCCGAATGAGTTTGAACCTACGGACAATGGGTCCTGAGGCGAGCACTTTAACCCAAGACCACCGAGGTCAATCAAGGCTATCAAGAAATGTTAAATATATTTTGATAGTAATTTTAATGTAATAAGCAACAATTCGTAAACACTAGTCTCGCGAAATGTCGGTGCGTCTGGTTATTAATTCATATTAAAACTAAGCGTCTGTCTGAAGAACATTTGGAATATATTCGCCGGTAGTCAAAGACATTATAATAAAAGCATAGCACTTTTATCTAAAAAAGATGGAGCACCAAGTTGTCTTAGAAAAAATTGTATATGTTTTATTTGATTATTTATAGATTGAAAGTAATTGTTTACTAAAGTAATTTGAAAAAGAAATGTATATGTGGCAATCACCGAAACTGTATTTATTTTTAATCTGTCTCATTTTAAATAAATAATTATTTTCAAATCAATTTAAAACAAAATTATGACTCCAAGCATCATCTCATTTGTCTAAAACATATTGTTCTAGCATAATGTTGCAGAAGAACAAATCTTTAAAGAAGCAAATCAATAATAAATATCTAGCTATGTTATTAGCTATATGTGTGCAAATAAGTGCAGCAGTTTACAGTTAAATTACCTGCCTCGGCATAGTTGGCTAACGTGCTAGTTTCGTGTAGAGCCAGACTGCCAAGGACCGGGAGATCGAGGTTCAAATCTCGGTCGGGTGAACTGGGGGTGGTTTTCCTAATTGGGTTCCCACCCTCCATCTACGCAAATGCGGGTTCACTTCCTCTAAATTCAACCTTTACCATTCCTAGCTCATTAGCGTAATTAATACTTAAGCGTATAACCCGAACGTTTAACAAGACGCGGTGCTAAATAAAAAAACCGTTTGATTATTTCCTTAAAAAATATTGAGCAGTATTTCTTAAACCAATATTTTTCACAGTTTTAGGCAGATTTATTTAAAGATTGAAAATAATAAATAGATGCTGTGTTTACTACATTTGGGCAGTAGGACTTTGACTTAATTCTTATTTCTATAGTAAAATAGCAATGTAATATTGAAATGTGAAAGGTTTGAAGCACAGTTCTGCAATCAGTTTGATATACTTTATATGTAAATACGTTGAAGTAATTGGTTGGATTTTATCAAATCAGTTGTATTCAGACGTGTATAGGGGATGTATTTACTCTGGATGATGTCGGTAGGATATTCTGCTGCAAAACTTACTTTGCAGGGATTTTGGGGGAAGAATCCAACCGATTGTAGGAGATAAGAGAAGTCCAGATTAAATAATTATTTCAATGGTAGTTTAGAGCTTTTAATTATTGTTATTTATATCAAATTTGATTGTGAACTTATTAATGCGGGTGCCTTAACGAATATAAAAATGTATATACAGGTGTATTCAAATTCACGTAATTTCTCTTCAGAACGCAATTTCTTTCAAACAAAAACAAGCCAAAAATGTAACGTCATCTGATATTTGGTTCATGGACCGGTGATACCCAAGAGTGCCTAGATATTACTTATCCAAAGAGGTTGATTGGGCATGGAGGGGCCGTTTTGGGGACTCGTTCATCACCTGAACTTTGTATATTAGATTTATTTCTATAAGGGCACTTGCAAAAAATAAACATGTGCCACGGATATTGATGGTCAGCTATAAAAATGTCATGGTGCTTGTACTGTACAACCGTCAATGCTGACCCGGTGCGATGTGTACAAGATAGAATAATGCGACGCAATTCCCCCTGTCTAAAAATGTCCGGTGGCCAATTTGAATACTTAACAGTGTTTTTATTAACATCAAGGGCTTGCGAAAGTTCTCTAAGGTTATCAATTTTGGTTTCAATAATTCATAATGACGGTAGTGATTATTTTCAATCTTTTAATGTATTACAATGTTAACACTTTTTTATTTCTTTAAGTTTAATAAAACAAATTGCTTATTGGTTTGAATAATAAAAAAGTTGATTTTTATATTTATTTTTTTGTTAATGTTAAATGGAAAACTTGATGTGGTTTAAGTTTTTTATAGGATATGATGTTATTTCTTATAGATTTATTTTGCTAAGATTTTGGATTTGTTTCTTAATAATTTTAGCTAGTGCGTCAGTTAATAGTTATAATTATAATATATTTTTATTAATGATTATTTTTTATTATTAATGTTATTTGTTGTGAGGAGAAAGATAATACATATAACTATCTTCTTTCTTCACGTTATTACTTTCACTACCTTGCCAGGAAGTAATGTTGCGAACCCAATTAATGGTGTAACCAAAACGAAAACTTAGCATCAGACGATGTTCGTTGTTTTATCGTTTCAGCTCGCGCTATGAAAAGTAATTTCGTAAGTTTTTGTAAACTGTGTGTGTCTCAATAAATTGTTTAGTTCCCTGGAATTAAAAAAAAAAGCCTTATTATCTTTTTTTTTCTTACTAGCTGTTAAGGTTATTCGCATATATGATGATTACTGTAATGTGGCAGGGATGAGGAAGGAAGGATTTTAGAGGTAATCTACCCACATTTGCTTGTAAGGAGAGTAGGAAACGATTTAAGAAAAACCAACCTCAGTAGACCTGAGCGGGATTCAATCCCCGATATCCCCATCTTCAGCAGGCCGTTCAGCCACTGAAGTAGGTAGTAAATTATTTAAAATACGAATCATAGAACCATAAAGGTTTATCTAATAGTCAAAGAAGTAATACAACAATATTTTGTATTTACCTTGTCTTGGGTAAGATATTTACAACTGTGCGCAGTTGATAAAACTTCTGTCAAATAGTCACCACAATAGTACCCTAGCAACATCTAGTTCCTTAGCATTATCTAGTACCTTAGCATCATCTAGTACCTTAGCACCATCTAGTCCCTTAGCATCATCTAGTACCTTAGCATTATCTAGTACCTTAGCATCATCTAGTACCTTAGCACCATCTAGTCCCTTAGCATCATCTAATACCTTAGCACCATCTAGTCCCTTAGCATCATCTAGTACCTTAGCACCATCTAGTCCCTTAGCATCATCTAATACCTTAGCACCATCTAGTCCCTTAGCATCATCTAGTACCTTAGCACCATCTGAGTTATTTACAAATGAGATGAATTTAAATTATATTTCATTAAATCGACAATAGGGGTCTATTTTTATTAAGTGTATATGATATCAGTCTGTAGAATTTTTTTATATTGGGAAAGAGGAAGCAACCACAGCTCCTGTATGCCCCTTATAAAAACAATACGTATACAAAAATTAAAACTGGAGAAAAGACACATTCACTAATAATTTTATAGTTAAGTGTAGGTGCGAACACAAGGAGCTATTCGACAATATTACATATAGTACATTTTTAAAATACAGGGAATTTTTGTTGTTGTTGTTGTTAAAATTCCTTCCCACGTAAAGATAAGAGTCATCTAGGGAAACGATGCCTTATTTCACCAAAAAATAAACCCATGAGTTATTTTTATTGAAGAAAAATTCAAGGCTCCACTCATCTGCTTGATATACTGCCTAATGTTTACCGTTTTAATGTTATGAATATATTTTCCAAGGGTCTGGTCTAGTCTAAGAACAATCATTTTCAAGAGAAATTAGTAGTATGCCTATTTCTTTAAACAATGAGACTGCTTTAATTAACCTTCGTGGTAGCTTGGATAAATAATGAGACGAAAAAATGCATTTTGTACTCATATTTTATATTAAAAACTTTTAGATTATATCCATAACATTTATATTGCCAATTTCAATTTTATTATTTTTATTATTATAAGAAAGTTTTGTATCAATTAACATAGTTCAATAATCTACATTAAGAATCATAGCTTTTAAGCAATCAATTTACTTCCCTAAAGATTGTTATTTCAAATTTGACATGAATAAATTAATGCATGATTGTGAGTGAAAACTTACATTGTATTAATATGGGACCTTATATGTAAAAGCTATTCCAAGAATGTAGAGGTGTACCATAGCTTAGGCCCTTGATTATTCTGTCTACCGTTTTGCTGAAGTCACCAAATAAATAGTTCCCATAAACCCAAGAGAAAGTATTAAATTGCATTAAACTAGGGAAAAAATGGCTTTGTTGAGTAAAAAAAAAAAGTAACCTTGTAAATCTTACGATATCTTTCACGTACGATAATGACACCCAAACTGGCTATGCTTTCTGAATAAATAACATGTACGAGGAAAGCTCTCTGCAGCTATTTTCGTGGTCATATTTCTTTACATTGTGGGGGTGGGTCGGAAGAGAAAAACTGTTTTTGATAGGGTAGGTAAAGTAACCCCATTAGCCTCAAGGCAATTATATAGTCTACTCTGGAGATATTGCCGGGCACACCCCCGACCCTCAGGAAGGGTGTGAAAGGGCGGCCTAGGACGCTGAAGTGGGGGAAGGGGGTACTACTCGTTCACATTTCCTCTGCATGCCAACTTTTTACAAGCGCTTAGCAATAATTTCTAGCTTGTCATCGTCCCCAAGGCATCCCCACGGAAGAGGGACATTGTGTTTGTGGGAGCAGAGAGCTTCAGTGAATCTGTCCCGTAGAAAAGTACGTTTTCCCCACAGACGAACAACGACTCCAACTCAAATGTTCCAGATAGAGAGAAAAGAGAAAATACATAACCCACTTTACGTTTATATATATATATATATATATATATATATATATAATCCTTCCTGTATTTCACCCACAAACACGATCCGAATGTAATAACATTAATTACGTTCCATACGCAATATTTTAATAAACGATAAAAGTAAAAACTATGAAGAACAAACTAATTTCTACCTAACGCTCTATACCAAATTGGACTAGGATAATTAACTACATTTTTATTGCGATAGATTTTGATTTAAATAGCAAAAATTGATTGCAGTTGTATTCCTCTAAGTATATTTAATTAACAACGTAAAAGTTTGGAAGTGATTACACACAATACTAATACGATACAAAACAATAAAACGATCGCGGACGTCCTTGCTAATTATTGTTGAAATAAACTAAGTGCATTATTCATATAAATATAATTCCTATCGAGGCTGAAGGCAACAAAATGACATTAATTTTTGTGTCACAATAGTGCGAGAGTCATTACGTTTTATGTCAACAATTAAAAGGCTAGAAAGTGGCTACGCTTTCAAACAAATTAATAGCCGTGGAAATAAAAAGTTGTGTTCGATATATTATGATAATTTCATTCACCTAAATGAATTTAGAAAAAAAAAATGAATCAGTTAGAACTTAAGTATTTGCGTGTTCTGATTTCAAAATATTAAAACAAAGCAGATTGTATTTTATAAATAATCAGTCAACAAGAGCGTGCACAGTTTGACCAATTAAGCTATGTCTATTGTAGCCTAATAAAATAGAATAAGTTATATTAGACAACCGATTCGTTGTAAACATTTATATTTAAGAGAACACACTTCAGTGACTGAATGGTCCGTCTTACGTCCCTCTCTTGTTAGACTGGCTTGCTGAACGGAGAGATCTGGTTCGAATCACAGTCGCGACTACTGAGGGTAGTTTTTTTCCTAATATGGGCTTCCTTCCACCCAAATTAGGGTGTATTAAATCTAAAATGTTTCCTTCCTCATCCCTATCCCACTAGAGTTATAATTACTATAAATGCGTATAACCTAAACAGGTATCAAGTCACGATGATAGAAAATTTATTTAAGATTTGTCATAAAAGCTTTGTAAATAAATAAAACTTTGAGTTAATATTCTCTGAAGTTATAGCAAAACACTAGGGTTGATATTATATGAGACACTCGCTCTTTTACAATCTGATAATCTAATAATATTTTATAAGCAAAGAGTCGTAGAGATGATTTTTTTTGAAAACGATGACGGAGAGAAAGAAGCTTTGTTAAGAGCATTCAATGTTTGTTCATGTCGATGGTCACATCTTTTGGAACTGCTAGTTGATGTAAACTCGGTTACGACTGCTTCCGTTGCAATTCGTGATTGTTAGCTCAAAAAGCGCCACTTCAGCGAAACGGCATCTCTACATGAATCGCGGGAGGCGACAGGAAGGCGTCCAATATTCAATTCATTTTGAAATTCGTTTAAATTTGATAAGTCTATCCGTAGAATGGAGCGAGGGTGACTAAACCTTTGGTTTGCGAGATAAGGCTGGCTCGTTTTTAAACTCTTGATATTTTTTTAGCACCATGTCTTACTACCCGTTTGGGTTACACGCTTATGTAATAATTACGCTAACGGTTTTAGGGATTAGTAAAGTTATATTCAGAGGAAGTGTACCCGAATTTGAGTGGGGGACAGTGGAAAACCACTTAGGAAAATTCACCCTCAGTACAGCCGACCGATAATCGAACCTCGATCTCTCCGTCATCGGCAGTCTACTCTGCTGCGAGAATAGTGCCTTGTACCATACGACCACCGAAGAGGGCTTTAAACTCTTAATAACAATACATTAGTTTAGACATAGATTTAAGCATTATCTTATTTCAATTTCAATTTCCCTTTATACTCACCCCCACCTCGGTGGCGTAGTTAGCTAACGCGCTGGTTTCGTGTTGAGCTAGACTGACGAGGACAGGGAGATCTAGGTTTTAATCTCACTTGGGTGAACTGGGGTGGTTTTCCTTAAATGTTTTTCCACTCTACCTCCACGCAAATGTGGGTTAACTTTCTCTATATTCAACCTTACCAATTCCTAACCCATTAGCGTAAATAGTACTTAAGCGTATAACCCAAATGGGTAGTAAGACGCGGTGCAAAGTATATATATATACTTTATGCCCACCCCTGTGGCCACGTGGTCTAACGCGCTACTCTCGTGTTGAACTAGACTGCCAAAGACAAGGAGATCAGGGTTCAATCCCGATCGGGTGCATTGAGGGTTGTTTTTCTAAATACTTTTCCTTTTCCACTCTCCTTCCAAGAAAAATCGGGTGAACTTCTTCTCAATTAAAACTTCCTAATCTCTAAACCACTAGTGTAATTAGTACATAGGCGTATAACCCGAACGGGTAGTAAGACGCGGTGCTAAAAATAAAAATAAACCTTTTTCATAGTGTTGACCAACAGTCATGGGACCTATAAAAGTTGGTCAGCATTAAGACATACTCAATAATATAATATGTAAAAATAATTACTTAAGAAAACAATATTAACCAAATAATGGGTTAGAAAAGTAAATGATGGTTAAAAAAGATATAGCGAAGAACCGTAACTAAAAACCATTAATATTATCACTATTTAAGTAAATTTAATAAAATGATATTCTGCAGTACATAAATCTAAGCATATTGATGATAGGGAAGTTCCTTAAATAACTCTCTAAGTTTGGCTCTTATTTTGTTATAGAAGTCAAATTCGGTAAATCTAGAGTTTGCGCTACGGACACAACGGCCAAGAGGGCTGAGATTGTAAGAATTATTAAGAAATAAACTTTTTTTTTTCGAGAGTCCCAAGAAGGGATAGCAATCAATAACTGTAATAATTATTCCCTAAATTTCATAAGAGGCATTTTATGAACACACAGGTAAATAAGTATGCGGATTGTAGTTGTAAACTAGTTTAACGTAAGAGAGCAACAATTATCACCTTCACAAGCAGTAGGAATGTATCCATCTGATTGATTGAAGGACGCCTTAAAAAATTCTGCATTCTTTGAGGCAACATTTGAACTGAGCCTTAGGGCCAGTTTCATAGTCAGATTTAGTACGACTCAAGTGCGGCGCTATACTAAATACAAGACGTCACCTACCTGAAATTTAATGGAATGGGCCAGTTTCATATGCGAAACTGGCCCATTCAATTTTGGTCTAGGTAGGTATCGTCTTGAATTTAGTATCGACTCGCACTTTAGGCGTACTAAATCTGACCATGAAACTGGCCCTTAGGGCCAGTTTGTAATAAATATGTGTAAAATCCTTCTGTCTATATATTTCGGTCACCCAAGCGAAATATTCTCCGAAAGAAAGCATGGGAGGAACACAAAGGACGACTGCATCAGTTACTCAAGGAATGTTCTAGAAGCTAATACTTCATAGATATACCTATTGGCAAACGTAAGTTTCCAATAGCTTGTTAGTCGCCCAGCTGTCCGGGCGTTAGTCCATCATAATAATATATATTTTCATTGAAATCACCGAATCTTAATCGGGACTTTACACATTCCGCGCCGGGCACAATCTAGAATCAATCATGATCCAAACATTCTAGTCCACACAACTCCTTACAAAGGGAATCAGCAGCACTTGTGATGTACAATCGCGAATCCCAGGTGTTCAGACTCATAACAACAGTGAATTAAACTAATCAATAATATTTTTTATGGCTTATTATTAAAATCAACAATTATAGAGCCCAAAATAAAAAGATACCCCGTAATAAAATACAGTATTACAATAGTGTTACGCCAACGTAATAAAATACAGTGTTAAAAAAGTGTCACCCTAACGTTGTGACATTATATTTCATTACTACTCGCTCGTAGGGAAAGTGATCGTTACAAGTTTCATAGTCAGTCTGAGTACGCCTCAAGTGCGGCGCTATATACTAAATGCAGGACGACACCTACCCCACACCAGAACGTAATGTGCCAGTTTCTCATATGAAACTAGCTCATTCCGTTCGAGTTTTAATTAGGTGTTTTCTTGTATTTAGTGTAACAGCGCATTTGAGGCGTACTCAGTTTGACTATGAAACTCTTGAAACTGTATTTGACCTCTCTAATCCCTACGTCAAGACGATGGGCAATTTAATAGTAAAAAGTAGTAAATGTACGTTTCAAACTATAATTGAAAGTAATTCGGTAAATAACTGGTTTCAAAGTATCATATTCACTATCATATTGATTAAAAATGCAATGATAAAATCTCAAAAATTACATACAATATGCTTAACAAACTTTTTAATATCAGTAAGCTACCTGATTGTACATTTTGGTGCACTATTGACTCATTAGTCTGTATAAAAGAGTAAATTTACGGTTCTTCAAATATATTATAATGTATCAAAGATATATGTACTGTAAACAAAGACAGAGTTTGACTGCATCTATTTTACCGAGTTAAGAAATGGTTTAATGTAAATTAATGAAGGTGAAAAGAACAAGGGCAAAGGATAGCCAAACATATATAAGTTACTCATTTTATTTTTGTATTTGAGCTATTTAACGTGCACATTCTGAACCGACTGATAATATCAGCACACGAAAATTTCTATGAGCGAGATCGAAAGGTCGTACTAATTTTACCGAGAAAGGTATTTTCACATACCTTCCAGGGTTCTCTTAAATGTCATAACTGACATGAGACCGACGGTTTTACTTCCCCTCCGAAGGAATCTGTGTTACGGATTCTTATCGCCCAAGAAAAATCCGCCGACCCGAGCTGGATTTGAATCCACGAGCATCTGAAGTTGAGTATAGCACCAAGATAAACTATTTTGTAGTGTTGTATGTATTTTATATAGACTTTGATTTTTTTTTAAACTTTTTCATAATTACACTATTGGATGAAGATAAGGAAGTTAGAATTATAGAGGAAATATACCTTCATTTGCGTGGAGGAGTGGGACATTTTGGAAAACTACTTTCAGTAATTCCGCTCCAGCGGTTGCATGGTATAAGGCGTCAGTCTCGCAATAGACCAGACTACCGATGACGAGGAGATCAGAATTTGAATCCAGGTCGAGGTACACCTGTCCAGGTTTCAAATCCCGTCCTCCGTATCACTATCGAACTAGATCAGACGGGGTTGGAACCTTAGCCCACGTGCCCACCGATGCGGGTGAATCCCTACCTAAATATCACAAAGCTTACACAGTTTGTGTGACGTGTTTCGTGAGCTTGCAAGTGTAGCTAGCTAGATGCTTCATGCTGGACGAGTTGAAATGGAAGATGTTTATGAGTTGCGCAGTCCAATATGTTGTGAGGCTGGACACTAAAATAATTTGTAAACCACTTGTTTAAAATTAATGCCTATTGGTTAAAACCTTTATTGACAGCTGGTACCTTCGTACATGTTGTGGCCCATTTTAACACTCATAAAAACTGACAATCACCCCATAATAAATGCTTAACCATGCACATTGTAATTAATATAGTAAAATAAAACTTATTTGTGATTTAGAGAAGATAATTTTGTGTCAAATGAGTAAATAGATACTTCATAGTACGGATATTTCATAATTAATCTTTTACATTTCAAATGTTTTGTAATTTTATATGATCAACCTTCTTAGTTCATTTTTATTAAAAAAAAACTTCCTATGATCCTGCAGACCACTTGATAGGCTACCATGGACCACACTTTGAGAAACACTGGGCTAAAGCTTAGTCGATTTTCTTAGACCATATCAATGTATTTTATTTTCATTTTTCTTACGACCCTTCCAGGCTGCCTGCACGTTTACTCTAATGTGTTAGGGACAGTAAAGTATAATTTAGAGTAAATGTGTCTGCATTTGCGTGGAGGAAGAGTGAAAAACCGTTAAGGTAAAACTAGTCTCAGCACAGCCAGCCGGGAATCGAATCCCGACCTCCCCGTCACCAGCAAATTAGAATGGATGAGGTTTGCCACACTGATGTAGGCTTTAAACTATTTCTTGAAGAGTTTCTTAAATTTTGACGTGCACTTCCTTAATCGACTGTTTATATCAGTACACTACTAATGAATTAACTTAAACTTAGCGCAGAAACAACATCCAGTCATCATTGTGAAAGGGGAAACCATAAATGCACTAATAATAGTTTAAATAGCCATGCCGGGAATCGAACCCGAGATTCTTAACTCATCAGACAGACACTCTATTGACTTATCTATGATTTCGTACGACGAGTGTATTGTGAAAACATATTACCCTTGTTGAACATCTCAAACGAGTGACTTAATAAATATTACGTAATAAGTGACTAAACTAAAAAATACAGTGGAAACTCGTTTATCCGGCCTGACTGGAACCGGGTGTTATCCAGATAAAATAAAATTCGGATAGTCCAGAAATTATAAAAATAAAATGCACTAAAACAATAGATATTAGTATAACTCACCATTTATTTTCACAATACCATACTATAAAATACTTGAAATATGTTACAGCCATTGTTCACTCATAAAATAATGAAGTTTTTTAAAAATAATATACCAATTATTCGTCCAGTAAAAAAGTGTTACAAAAAATTATTTAATGTGAAATTTCAGTCCGGATGAACCGAAAATCCAGATCATTGAGGGTTAGATAACCGAGGTTCTAAGGAACCCAAAAAAGTGTGACCGTGTCAGATGCTGATCTCACTCGAGAACGTTACGGCCATCGAAGAGGGGACCTCTCAATTTAAAGCTAAGAAACTGTCTCCGAAAGCATAAAACTCCGTCAAAAATATCCAGAAAAAATACTTAATAATAATCAAATTAGAGAGAGTTCGTTTTTCAAATATAATTCATCTCAGGTATTATCTTCCACAATTGAGTGTGTCGGGGAAAAACATGATAATCTTCATAGAGATAGATGGAATATAGTCACTATTTAAACTTCTTTGAGATCCGTAAGTCTAGCTACAAAAAAATCGATAAAATGTTCGTTGATACTAGCTATCCTCTAGGTCTTGACTGATTAGAAAAACAACTTGTAGTTCAAGAGGTAAGCTACCAGAAATAGCTGTTAACATATATTTTCATAAAACTAGGGTTATCATGTTTTTCCTTGACCCTCTCAGTTCCTAATAAATAAAACACATTGTGGTGTGCCTGTAAGTAACATTTTTATATTCAGGGTAATTGAAAACTAAACGTTTACAAGAGATAATCTATTATATTTCCTAAACATTAATTCAAAATTCGTACAGTACATTTAAAAATGTTTGTATTAAGACAGAAGGATTTAGAGGCGCATAAGCACATGAATGTCATTATCATGTAGCGTGAATGGTAACTATACCCTTAGATTTATCATTATTTGTTATAAAAGCAAGTAACTTTTTAATTTAATGAACCTTTCTATTTATTTTTGGGAACTAAATAATACTTTTGACAAAGCATTATTTTCAGCACACTACTTAAACACTAACTTAACCTATAAAATTAATCTTAAGAGAACCACCTATTGGAACGATGAGACGCTCTGCAGGCATTATTAATATTACTATATGAGGTATTTAATGCACACTTTCTGACCCGACTGATTGTATCAGCACAAAACTTATTTACTAACTTAAATTTGGAAGAGACACAACATCCATCCCCTAACTGTTAATTCATCACTGTGAAAGGGTAAACCCAAATTTCTCCTATGATAGAATTTTCAACCATACCGGGAATCTAAACCAAGTACCTTAGATCAGTAGCAGACATGCTACCATCTGAGATGAGGTGTCAAACACGTCTGGAAATCTCGCGTTATTAGGAAATGGTTTGTAAGTAGTTTGTTATGCTAAAATAACCGGCCCCGTGGTATAGGGGTGCTCAGGAAGCCCGTTTGCTGACATAGATGTCCCGGGTTCGATTCCCGACTGATAGCGGGGGATTTTTCTCGAAAGGGGAATTATTCACATGGTCACCAGGTTTTGATTAATTAGGTTTGAGCTAGGTTAATATCTTCATTAGCTCCACCCCGTCAAATTTACTATAATCACCCCATATCATTGGGACATGGAATGAGCCTCCGCGGAAAGGATGTAGCTATGATTAGTACACTCGGGCGTCCCCTGGGCAATGGCACATTAGTACGGTCTAATCTTACCACTACTGGGCTACAGATTGATGTAGCCCAGACACGCCATTGTTATTCTAAAGTATGGTTCTCTCCAAAATAGAGGGGAAAAGTATCAGCATGTTTTAACAGGTTTAAAAATCTTACACTTTGAGTTTTATATATTTTTAAAAATAATATAAAAGGTAAAATTAACTCATCCTCAGCGGCGTTTACTGCCAAATTGTTTAGTTTTGGGATCAAGGAAATAAGTTAGAAACATATCTTTATTTAGCCTTCCTCTAACAATGAAACCATTTTTAATAGGTTCATAGCAGAAAATTCTGAGATGATTGAGGATTGTTTCAGTAAAATGTGAAACTTCAGAACTGCTATCCCCATAATAAATGCTGAAGTGTGAAGATATTTCCCTTCAAATAAGCAGGAGTCTTGTTGCGCTAGAATAGACAAGCAGAAATCCATAAACGCCAGAAACCATGTTACGTTACTGTGCGGAAATGTCCACCAGTAGGAGAACAAACAAGGAAGGAGGAAAATACAAATACCAATAAAAATCATCATTCGATTCACAAAGATCCATTACAGACTCCTGTATCAGTTATTTTGCTAAAAATAAATCAAATAATTATCCAGTAGAAATATAAAGTTTAATTTTCTTCACATAGTGATATCAAGGATTCTTGGATAACTGTCAAGGGTGTCCTGGAATTAAATGAAAACTTTTTCTCATCATTTAAAAAGTTTGTCATGCTCATGAGTCAAGAGATATTTTCAACAACTGTTGATATCATCATGTGAAGAAAATTAAACTTTATATTTGTACCGAAGCAATATTTTATTTATCTTGGCCAAAAAATGTTTTGCTATAAAAATAAAAGCAAAAATACTGACTTTTCCTCACGTTCCCTGCATCCTCGCCTTAGAAAAATTAGTCTAGCAAAACGGACCCATAAACATAATATAGTATATTTATATGTTTAAGTTGTAGAATCGAATTGGATATCCTCAGGTTCGCGTAGGTCAATAAAACACGAAGAGAAGTGTTAAGAGCGTAACTAGAATCCTGTTTTAAAAAAAATCCAAGCCAGCCCAGTCAGTTCCTGAACATTGATGTTTGATGCACATGACATTCCATGCCTTGACAAGCCTCTCCACGACTTCATGTCACGCCTGCCATAGCTAATGAAACTAGAAGGTCTGATCTGAATCTCTAATGTTTCCCATTTCTTCCTATTGTCATCACACTGGAATACTGCAATCCAGTACATGCTGGAATCGTTTTACATAGCCTCGACAGATATAATAAAAAAAACTAGATGTATTTTTACATACCTTTCAGGTTTCTTTTACATGCCACAATCGACATGGGACCAACGCGACGGCTTTACTTCCCCTCCTAAGGAAGTTCTGCTATGGATTTTTATCGTTAAAGAAAAACCCGTCAACCCCGGCTGAGTTTGAACCCACGTACCTCGGATTCTGAGGCGAGAACAACTTTACCCCAAAACCACCGAGGTCGACTATAAAAAACATAATAGTTCACTGGCACGACGCTGGGCACACGGACTAAACATCAAGCTCATAAATTCTAGTCTTCCATTGATTGAGGGGGTGGGTAAGGTTTGGTTCGAATCCCTGGTGTGCATAATGTGGATGGATTTTCCTAAATGTTTTCTCATTATTCCTCCACGCAAATGCGGGTACACTTCCTATAAATCCTACCTTCATCTCCCTATTCCATTAGTGTGGTTAAATTCAGATATCCCATAAGGGTAGTTAAACGTGGTGCAACAAAAATCAATAAAACTATATAAAATAAAAGTAGTGGCCCATGAACAAGGGTAATACATAGATACAAATCCCCCTCCCAACCCCAAAATTTTGATTGATAGTTACATTGTATAATTTGTATCCAATCTAATTTGAATATAAAAATACTACTTATACATAACGGATGAATTATTGTACAGTTATCAAAATATAATGTATTTTACACTATTACAACAGCAGTGTGATAAACAACTACTAATATTGCCGTCAAGAGGCAAAACAAAACAAAAAATATATTTATGGAAACCATAAAATATCCACATATGGTCTGTATAAATTCTGTGCAGAGATCTAGACGTAGCTGGGAGGATTACATTAGAATTGACCTGAAAGAGATAGGGTGTAATGAGGTGGACTGGATAGAACTAACCCAAGATAGGGATAGGGTGTAATGAGGTGGATTGTATAAAACTAGCTCAATATATGGATAAGGTGTATTGAGGTGGACTGGATACTGGATAGAACTAGCTCAAGATAGGAAGAAGATGTAAGGAGGTAGACTGGATAGAACTAGCTCAAGATAGGGTTAGGTTGCATACGTATTTAAGTGCGGCAATGAGCTTTAAGTTCCTAATGCCATAGAGTAAATAGGTGGACTACTCTTATAATAAGTGATTGTGTAATAGATAGGCTTACATTGTTTTGGTTTAACGTGAGACAAGGCAATTTATTTTTACCTTCGCTAAACATAAAAAAATTCAAGAAAATTAATTAATTAATTAATTAATCAATTAAATAAAATAATAAACTGTGTAAAAATACTTTAATTCAACTATGATAAAACGCCTTTAACTACAACACTATAGTGAAAAGCTCCTATAAATAGCTAAATAGACACCCAGTCTTCAAATAGCCCCTCCTCTTTCTCCCTTTAGTTTATTAACACATCACCGGTACATCACTTATTAATTTAGGGTAGAGTAAAATTGGACGTGATCGATATATAAAATGAATAATATAGCCCACTTCGGTGGCCGCATGCCGCATGCCTATTTGGGATATACGCTTATGTACTAATTACGCTGATGATTTTAGGAATTAGGAAGGTTGAACTTAGAGGAAGTATGCCCGCATTTGCGTGACGAGAGAGTGGGAAATGAACTGCAGGTCTTATAGAGAAAAGATTTATCTTCGCTCTCTCTATCTCTCTCTATCTCTCTCTCTCTCGGTTAACTGTTGCCAATTATCCTCGCTTAAAGTTATATCGGAAGGTGGTGTGCTGGGTAAGAAGGCGATACTGGCAACATAAGAACCAGCGTTGCTAAACTGGTAACCTATTTAAGCTAAGATTGGCAACACGAAAACCAGAGAATGACAACGCTGTTTCCCAATAGTAGCCATGTAGCGTCCTCAACGATGATATCCAGTGTAGTGTTCAATAGCCCTTCATTGTTCTTTTAGAACCCCGCACACTGTGTGTATAAGAAGACCGCCAGGTCATAGTCCTTTGGAAATAACGTCCGAAACCTCCCCTAGTCTATCTCCTGAATGCTAATGAGGTAGAGGACCAGCGAAGTGTGAGGAAAGAATTCGTGCGTTTCCATCTTCTCATTTCTATGCCACACAAAAGGCGAGTGAGTGCTCCTTCACTGGTCACAACTCAACAAGGATTCGAACCGTAAACTGACAAGTCAATAACATGTTTCCGACGATGTGACAGTGATGTGACAGTCAAAGGTTTAGAGAAAATTTACTTTAAAAAAAATAAAAACAATTTAAAGAACTGGATGCTCTACACTATTAGCCAGTTTTTCCATTTGTTCTAGTCTATTTTGTTTGCTCTACCTAAAAGCCAGTTTTTCCATTCCTTCTAGTCTATATTGTATGTTTTACCTAAAAGCCAGTTTTTCCATCCCTATAGTCTATATTGGATTTTCCACAATATTAATCCTCTTTCCATTTCTTTTAATCTGTACGGGATGTTCTAACTTGTTGGCAAATGTTGTCATCCCTTTTATTCTATACTAATGGAGAATGTTTAAAAATAGAGTATGGTGAATTCCAATCCAGAGAAAACACTCCTCAATAAATTCACTAAACGAAGCACATCATTTGCTAATGTACAGTTGATTAAATACTTAAATAAGTAATTATTGTTTATTACATTACATTAAAACTGGTCATATAATAAATGTGAGGACTTATGTTTCATATATAGTTGAAAGGAATTAGCTTACATACCAAAGTTGTTAATAATGTAAATTGGGATAAACCCATACAAGATAAGAAAATAATGCAAATTTAAGGTTATGTTTTCAAACGTTAAAGAATGTCAGACAAGTGGTTCAAATATTCCAAAACTTGAGATAATATCTTTCAACTTTCACTGGACAATCAGATTCTGTACCCTCCAGTGAATCCAAGACCCTACTTTTGGGAAACCCTATACTGACATGCGATCCAAACAATCAACCCCATCTCCATCAAACCCACTAACATAACAATCCGATTGAATAATGCCGATAGTAAAATATGATGGAACTTGTCGACTTTCGAAAATAAAAAAAATGTATCGAGCGATCAACAAAACACCAAATCCTCGTGATAACTGGCTCATTATTTAGTGGCTAGGAAATCACGGTGCTGATTTCGAGTTGTCCATGTAATTCTACGGACCGTATTGTGTTTCAGCTATATCCCTTGACACGGCCATAGCTCCTAGTTGATGGACAACGGACACCACTCTTCATTATGTTCAGTTAACAACAAGCACGTAGGGGCACGCGTCCCCCCCCCTCACCCCCGTCTACTCAACTCTGGAACAAGAGTACGGTTATTGTCTGCCACCCTGCAACAATGTAGGGAGATGGGGAGTGGGGGAACTTTGATGAATTGACGCTTTGATTAATCGGTTGTACGTTTCGATTCGATTCGTTGATTGATTGTTTGATTGTTTCTTGTACTATTTGGGAGAGAGAAAGGGTGTTCAATGGGGAAAAGGGGTGTGTTTGAGGATGATTCATATTCTCGAACGATATGTATGGCTTCGCAAAATATGTTCACTTGTGTTTATAATTTCGATACCCTGTAGTTGTTATAAAAATATCGGGTAGTTTGATAAAAGTGTGAGGGTGTCCGTTGAGTATCCAAGATTAAGATAATTATTTTCATGAATTCTGAGTGGGTGAATTGAGTTTATTTTCCTAAATGGTTTTCCACTTTCCTTCCAACTAAATGTTGATATATTTAATCTAAATTCTACCTTCCTCATACCTTAGTAGTTTAACTAAAATGCATTCATCCCAGGAGGGTAGTAAGACGTGGTGGTAAAACATATGTATTTAAGTTAGATACCCCTTCCACTGGGTACTTTGTGTAAATCATGTAAATATGCCATCCTTTACAACCGTTTTGCAACAAAGCTCAACTCCAAAGTTAGTACGACCATTCCTGTTTGGAAGAAGGGAAGAAATGGTTAAATGAGACCAGGGAGAATAGCTTTTTTATTTTTATAAGAGTAAAATGAATTACATTTACTTGACCACTAGCCCCCACACTAAGTTTCAGATCAGTGGTTTCTTATATGAGAATTATAACCACCCACCATCTATCCACTATGTTGAATTTGTTCTCAGTACTGTATAACTTTCATCCATAAGCAATGGCGAAAGCGTAAGCGTGATAGTATCGGTGTTATCAATTGTAGCAGTTGAATACAAGAGAAAAATATTTTTTTAAACATGAAAAAGTCAATTCATACAATGAAATGTTTGTACTACTCTGGATTTACTCTTGTTCATCTCTCAATGGGACGCAATATTCAAGTGTTTCTACTAACAATAATGGATACAATAATTGTTTGAAAATTTGACTTGCATGTATGACATTTTGTGATGCTCATGAGAGCAAGAGAAACAGAGGTCTGTTAAAAAACTTGAGTGTGGTTAAATTGCGCGGGATATCACTTAAGTTTCCCCCACCCTCTCGAATTTAAAATGTAGATATACCACTATTTACACTCAAGTATTGTGTTTTGGAGCCCCAACTCCAGAGACGGTAAAGCCGTTTTGTTTAGAGGGAGCTAAGTTAAGTGTAGCTCCCCCCACACACCCCCAATTAAAATATTAGTTTTATTTGATGTCAATTTAAACGCCTTGTTTTGCAACCAGCGTTTTGTACCTTAATAGTTTTGCGAGAAAAAAATAATAATATTGTAAAAGATGGGGGTCCAAGTTAAGCGTAACTCCCCTCCAATAATCGATAATTTGGTGTTTTTTATGGCAAAATAAATATCTTGTTTTGCACCATTTTACATCCAAGTATGGCGTTTTAAACCCTTATAATTTTGGAATATATATAATATATATATATATATATATATATTATAATATATATATAGTATTATACAAGTTGGGGAGCCAAAATTAAGCGTATCTCCCACCCTATCCAATAATTCTTGTTTTTCTTATGTCAATATGAATGCATTGTTATAAACTATTAAACACCGTTTTTAACTCAAGTATGCCATTTTTCAATTTAATAGTTTGATGGAAAAAAATAAATTAATATTAATTTGGGGTCAAAATTAAGCATGATTTTTTTTTCTTATATCAATATAAATTATCATATTTTGTATAATTTACCAACCAAATATGGCGTTATGAATTCAATTATTATAGTCAGAACAAATTTTTAAAACTGTGTAATGCCAGCGATTAGCATGAACTTTAAAAGTAGAAATATGTATATTGTTTTGTTTTGAACAGTTTTCCGTGCCTTAATAGTTTTGCAATAAAAAAATACAATGCGAAAAAGAAGAGAATAAAAGGCAAGCGTATCTTACTAATCCCTCGTGAATAATAATTTTAGTTTTTCTTATTATTATATAAACTACTAATTCTACCCAAGTTGCACCTAATTATGACGTTTTTCACCTTTATTACTTTGAAAGAGAGCATATTTAATATGAAATAAGGTTTACTAGCCAAAATAAGCCTAGTTTCCTTCCCTTCCATCCCCAAAAATGGGCGTACCATTACTAGGGTTAGAGTGTAAAACACAACACTTTGGAGCAAATTAGCAGGGTGAAAAAAGGTACAAAACTATGTATTTATTTTGTAATTAAAAAACTCTTGGTTTATCTTTTTTTCCTTTTAAATTTTCCTTGTAAGGATATAAGGTATAAAACCAGTCTTATTTGACATCAATAAAAAACCATCTGAGTTAAATAAAGCCGAGTTAAATAAAGCCGAAAAATTAGTAAGATGAAAAACCACATATTTTGGCGCAAAAATAAATTATATTGGTATAAAAGATCCAACATTATAATTAATGGAGAACGAACTGAGGAAACTATACTTAACTTGGCCTTCCAAAAAACAAAAAATATGCATAAAGTAATATAGTCCAGTTTGAGGAAATAAAAAAATGTATAGTGTTAGAATTTGGGATGTGGGGTCCTTTACGGTGTAGGCCTAGGTATTTGGTAATAATTTCTAAAGATCACTACTTCAACTATAGTAATAAAATCAGTGGCGTATCCAAGGAGGGCTCACGAGACATTTTTCTCTCTCCTCCAAAGAACCCAAATATTTGTAATAAAACTGATGTAATATGAAACTGAACTAAAATATAAAGCATAGAATGTGTAAAATACATATGCTACATCTTAAGAGTAGGCTTATCAACTGATATTCAAAAGATGAGGACGTTATACACATTAAAAACGCCCCTGAAATTCCCCAATTGAAAAAAGCAACAAAAAAATCTATACTTTGTATGCTAGGCCATGGCTAGATATAATACAATTAATATCGCATTATTTACGCTTTAAACAATAATTAAATAAAGGTTGGCACAAGAAAATATCCACAACTAGTAGCCACCATGCTGATGTTTAAGAACACTATTATTTTTAAAACTCTCAAGACAAACTAATATTTACTAAATTTGGACCGCACTTATAGATACTTCAAAACCCCTCGTACAACACCCAAATTCTAACAGAGTTAAGACTTTGTCCTGACTGGGATTCGAACCGATAAATACTTTTTTGGTAAAATCATTTGTGTGTTTGTTTTGTCAATTGGATAAAAAAATCATTTTCTCGTACATTAGAAATTTTATATAAAAATTGTTTGGTAAAAAAAAACGCGTTTTGTATGAATTTATATGAAAGAGTTCTGTGGGTCTGTACAAAAAGAGCAGCAAAATTTAATATTTTTGCCAAGTATTCCTGCTTGCGCTGGAACTTAATGTAGTTTAGCCGTTTAAAATGAAACATTTATACTTAACAGCTCGAAAAAAAGCCCATTATTTAATTAGCTTTGCATTTTATAGAACAATTCAGGTTAAGAATTTTAAATGCATACTATAAAAATTAACAAAACTAAGATTTAGCAAGAATAAACTTATTTTGCCATACCTTACAATTGTTGTTTTTTCTTGTCACTGTATTGGATGGACTAAAATGTAAATGTTGTATATTAAACTAAATATAAGCATATTTTAAAATAACTTTTCATAAATGTTAAATTATTAGTTGCAGACAATTTATATTGCTTTAAATAATGGTATCTGCCCCAGTTAAATGTTTGATTCTTCCGTTACCTTTTTTTTTAGAAATATATTATATAAACATCGACCAAATTAATTGAGTGTGTTCTTACTCTCATCAACTTTCCAAAATAGATTTTTCGCCTCGAGATGTGGAGGGAGAACCGCACAACCGCCGTGCCCTACAGTCACTATACTAGTAGTGACATCTCTTGGTGGCATAACCAAGCAACACGTGGAAAATATTTCTGGCCCTAGAGCAGAAATACAGTAGAGCGCGCCTAATACGTTTGTGATCAAAAGTACCGACACCAAAATAAAACTTCGTGGCAATAGTGAGTGTAGGCTTGGTAGAAAAATTACATTAGCAATACTCACAAAACTGCTTCGGTGGTCGCATGATCTAAGGCGTCACTCTGGCAAAAAGACTGGCCTGCTGAAAATAGTGAGATCGGGGTTTCGAGTCCTAGTTGGGTGTACTGAAGGTGGTTTTTCCTAAATGGTTTTCCACTCATCTTGCACGGAAATGCGGGTACATTTCCAATAGATTCAATCGTTCTAATCACTAAAACATCACGTAATTAGTGCATATGCATATAAACTGAATAGGTACTAAGACGGGGTGATAAAATATAAAAAGGCACAAAATTTAATTTTTAACAAATTTTCATTTAAAGATTTAAGTGTGTAATCCATAAGTGACGTATTTTACTTACTTAGTGCCCTGCGTTTTTCTACCCATCCGATTTATTCACATATTTACTCTAGTGGGTATGGATGATTAAGGTAGCGTTGAAATTAAATGTACCCAGCTTAGAGTGGAGGGAGAATGGAAAACCTGTAGTGAAAATTTACCTTCAGTATAGCCAGATGGGATCCAAATCCTGCCCTTCTAGTTACTGGAAGACCTGACCAGCTTGATAAAGTTGCAACTTATATTATTTTAGTATCTGTGCAAAGCATATTTATTTATTTATTACCGCGTCTTACTACGCGATCAGGTTACAGTATAAGCAGGACTTCCACGAAGGGGGATGGGGGATTAAAGGTATCATGGTATCGGAACCAGGACTAATATAAACAAATTGTAGTATTTAAATAAAACAAAATATAAAGTCAAACCTGAATGATAAGTAATAAAACACCTATCCATAATAAAGAACAGTGCATGACCAGCCCACAAGTTGGGGCTCCCTCCGAAGGAACTTGTCATTGGCATGTATCACAATCATATCACTGGTTCGGTCCAGTTTTGTCTTTCATTTCATATTATTTAGAAGATTCACGGAATCTATTATTTTTGTAATTAAATTAAATTTGGCACGTGAAGAGAGTCGGGTAGTGAATCAAGCTTAATTTTAATTAAGTATTTAATCAATAACGTAACATTTCAGTGTTCAGTTACGTATGCATTTGCGTGCATTTCTTTTGTTTTGTTAAAGTGACGTTTTTAAAAAATGTACAAAATTAAGTCGAACAGGAGTATCATAACAAGGGGAGGAGAACATATCTCCTCTTGGAAAGAATTTTTCCTCCTCCTCCTCGCAAATAAAAAAACTCCCCCCTCTCTAGAATTATTTCACTCCCCTTGGATATTCTCAAATATTAAGCTGAAAAATGGCTTTGTATAAAATTCAAAATAGCTTCTAAATGCATTAAATTGTCAAAACTTTGGCAGGGAAGGAGCACTACAAATATTGATTAAAAAACTTTTAATTTTAAAAGAAATCCAACTGAAGACCATTCTAAATAGCTTCAAGAGACAATCAATTTTTAAATATTTTCTGGGGGAAAACAACTTAAAATTGTTTCTATAATAGGTCTCTAATTTTACAAAACATTCCAGGCGAAGACCACTATAAATATCTACTAGGGACATTAAAATTTCAAAAGAAAAAATTGGAGGATTATTCCAAATAGTTTCTAAGGAAATCTAGTTTTCGAAAAAAAATTCGGGATAAGAACACTCAAAATAGCGTCTAGAAGTAACCCAATTTCAAAAGGTTTATGAGGGAGGATCACTTCAAATAGCCAATCAAATTTTTAAACATTTGTCGATAGAGGGTCCCAAGGCTTTTCTTTGGCTGGAGGTCAAAGCCCCTCAACCCCCCATTTTTGTTGATAATCTACATCCCCCCCCACCCCCAGACAAATAAGGTTCTGCCATCACTGAAGTCAAGTAGGACAAAGAGAGGGGGGCCCACACTTGTACCTGTTACCGGGCCAGGTTTGAACACCTGGAGGGTCTGATTTACACGTATGTACTAATTACGTTAATGTGTTAGGGATGAGTAAGGTTGGATTCATAGGAAGTGTACCCACATTTTCGTGGAAAGAGGGTGAACCCCATTTAGGGAAAAAACAATCCCAGTACAGTCGACCGGGATTCAAACCTCGACCTCCCCATAATTTTATAGTGAGAGTGGCGTCTTAGACCATGCGGCCACCGAAGCGGGTCAAAAAGGATTAAGGGAGAGATATTCATTACTATTATTATTTATTTAAGTATCCTACGTGTACTTTCTAAATGGAAGTATTATATCATAACACGACTTATAACCTCACTTATCTTAGGATAAGACCAATAGTATAACTATACGGAGGTCTATATATATATATATTTACTAAATGAATACCAGGAGGTGTAAGTATACTATTTGCAAATATACTAGTCACCGATCCAAGGTCCCTAAAATCTGTGGTCGACCACCTTATCCACTTGTCCAGGTGACTTGAGCAGTTTTATAAGAAGAACCCGTTTCAGTGTCCGCATGATCTGACGCGCTACTCTCGCAGTAGACTAGACTGCCGACGATGAGGAGATCGAGGTTCATATCTCTGTCGGGTGTACTGAGGGGGCTTTTCCCAAAATGGTTTCCCACGCTCCCTCCATGTGAATGCGGGTACACTTCCTAGAAATATAACCTTCGAAATCCCTAAAACCATTAGCGTAATAAGTACGTAATCCAAACGGGTAGTCAGACGTGGTGCTAAAAAAATTAATATCCATCCCCCTTCCACCCTTGACCAAGCTTACACCCAACAGGAATATAAACCACTAAGTTCAACCCTACCGGTATTAGCTCAGTAATTTCTCATATAACTTGTTTATAAAACATGTTTAGAGATTAATCTTGTAAAATCTGAGCATAGACTACTGTATAAGTAATAATAATAATTGGTTCGTGACAATGGAAATTAAAAGTCGGTTTATGTGAAACTCGTTCAAATGCAGATGCCATATGCAACCTTGGATCGCCATGTTATAACTGTATCAGACCATTCAAAACTTTACATCCACTTGTAAGTATTCATACGCCAAGACATCTGTTCAAAATATGTCACTTTAGAGTTAGACAGATGGTATCAATTGCCTTATTTTTAAAATCAATACCGAGGTTATATGTCAGTGTTGGATTATACACAGGAAATTTACTGAATTTATTAATAGAAAAGCTAATAGGATCCCAAGATGTGTGGTTTTATGTTAAGACTGATATAAGAAATAAATATTTAAAAAAACTAGTGGAGTTTGATATTAGACACCTGTCCGACACCTTAGCTTAGTCGTTAGCGTGTCTGTCTACTGAGCTAAGGGTCCTAGAATCAATTCCTGTCATGGCCAAAAAAAATTTCATTGGTGAAGGTTTCCCTTTTGACAGTGCTGAATTAACGGCTGGAGGCTGGGTGTTGTGTCTGTTCTAGATTTAAGTTAGTTTATAAGTTACGTGTTGATATAATCAATCGGTTCAGAAAATGCACGTTAAATATCTAAAATACCTCATGATTTCTATATGCCACTGAAATTTAGGATACAAATACACTAAATGTTCTATATGGTCAGAATTTGGATGATAAAACTCATTCATTTGGTATTTCTTCTCAATTTTTTTTTCTAATTGCTATCCGTCTTATAATGAGACTTTGGGAAAGCAAGCCTGTTTAAAAGGATATTTTTTGGTACTCTACAAGTTATTTAAATCTAAATTTATTTTTATTGAACGTTTAACGGAAGAGTTATTAACTATTTACTTAACAACACCGGTGGGTACACAGACAAAAGCGTCAGTCTAATCTAGCCTTGTTTGCCAATGACGGGAGATACGGATTTGAGTCCCAGACGAATGTACTTAAGGTTTTTTTTCCTGAATGATTTACTAGTCTCCTTTCACGAAAATAAGGGTAAATGTCTTCAAAATTATATCTTCCACACTCCTGCCCTAATGTAAATATACTAATTTCCCGGACGGGCCAGTCGCGGCGCAAAAAATTACAAACTACTTAATTTGCTGTAACCCTATCTTACTACCCGTCCAAATTATAAATATGTATTTAGTATAGTGGAATAGGTATCATTTAGATTAAATGTAACCGAATTTGCGCAGATGGAGAGTTGGAAACTATTTAGGGAAAAAACTCAGTACAGTCAGTTGGAATTCAAGACCTCCCAGTCGCCGTAAAACCAGAATAAACTAGAATTACATTTAGTCTACGTGCCCACCGATGTTGGTAGAAATCTACTTACTTTGAAGTTAGAGATGAAGATACCAGTAAGGGCGACGCCTACTAGATATTAAATATCCTCTCACTCAGGGCAACGTCTGGGGGGGGGGGCAAAGGGGGCAACTGCCCCGGGCCTCACATTTCAGGGGGCTACATTTCCTCCAAAAATTATTAAATTCAATTACAGATATTATTCTAAAACTCTCATAAAATAGTGTACAGATAATTAACAGCAATCAGTATTCGCTTAGTGATAGGATTCTATTCCAGATTCCTGCAAACCCTAACTTGATGTAATTTATGATTTACGTTATTCGAGTAATTTGCTGCAGTACAGTAGAATACGCCACCATTGCGCTACCGCTGTCGGTCCACAGAAAACTAACGGTACAATGGTGCAATGAGGAATTTACTTTTGTTAAATTAATTTGTTTGCATTTAATAAAGTACAGTCATTTGATGGGTTGATCAATATCTCGCAAAACATGAGAAATTATTGTGTAACGTAAGTATCGAGTACTGCATTTCAATATATTATAACGGTTTAGTGCTAAAATTGAAAAACTGCCATGCAAAAGGGGGGGGGGGGGGGGGGCTCGCATTTTTTTTTTCTTCCCCGGGCCTCACATTTTCTCAAAACGGCTCTGCTCACACTATGGTATTTCTTGAGAGAATAACAGTTCTGGAGCTTCAAAAACAATAAAACGATCCTCAATAATTATGTCTTAGAACTTCATGTTGTGACCCTGTTAAAAAGAACTTTTGTTTGTTTAAATAACGCTAGAAATATGTTTAGGACTATTGACTTTGATCTCATAACTTCAACATTTCGTGTAAGAATGTCGTTGAATGTGAGCTAGTTTCACAATTTACTTAACTTATTTTATTTTTTATAAAAATTAAGGTAGGGTGATGGGGAACAAGAATTAAGGACAGTATTTTTTAAGTTTTTATAGCAAAATAAAATGTTGGTCAAAATAAATCAAATACTGCTCCAGTAGAAAGAGTTTAATTTTCTTCACATGGTGATATTAACATTTGTTGAATATCTGTCAAAGGGGTCCTGGGATTTATTGACAATTTTTTTCTCTTTACTTAAAAAGTTTCTCAACTAATACCGCTATTCTTATGACCGATATTCAACAACTGTTGATATCAGCATAAATATGCAGAAAATTTAGCTACTTAGTCTATTTATTTTGGTCAAAAAAAATTGCTTGCTATAATAATTGTAAAAACCCGGACCTTAACTCATGCTACGATCAGCTTCGATGGCCGCATGGTCTAAGGCTCTACTCTCGTAGTAGACTAGACTGCCAATGACGGAGAGATCAAGGTTTGAATCTTGGTCGGGCATACTGAGGTTTATTTTCCCAAAATGGTTTTCCAATCTTCCTCTACGCAAATGCGGAAACACTTCCTAAAAACCATTAGTGTAATTAGTACATAAGCGTGTAACCCAAACGGGTAGTAAGACACGGTGCTAACAAAACATCATTCTTCCTTCTATCACACCTTAAAGTTTAAAATATTTAATCATCTAGAGACATATTTCACCTCCATTTTGGATAGAAATAACCAATCACTTCTTAAATAACCCGGGATTTTTGACGTTCGCAATAAGCCTCAGCACTTCAGTAGGAGCCCCTCTTAAGAGGAAATACACCACGCCTTGAGAGAGAATGAGAAAACTACAATGAAAATGACGATATGGAAAACCAACTGTATTATTGCTGTCCCAATTTGACAGAGATTTGTAACTTTCTCATTACGTCCATGTGAACAACTCTTTGTTGTTATACCTTCCCTTCCTCTAACTAAACCAGTCCCACTCCTTCCATTGACGTCAGTAGCTCTGGCCATGCCCCACCCAGGAAGTGGATAATACCTAAAGACCAGATTAGATTTAATCGCGTATTACTGGCTCCACAATTAAAGAACTTAAACTTATAACCATAAAGTTTTCACTTTGACAAATTTGGTATTTGAACAAAAATTGTCTACAACTACAAAATGTTAACGTCCAAATGATCGATAGAAAGAAATACATTGATGACATCTAGTGGCGTATTTTGTACTAATTTAAATAGTTGCTATAATTCGATCATTTGAACGAATATCTCATACTATAAAGAAAATTACTTTCATAATCGTATTTAATTTTCACATACTATAATAATTACAATAAAAATATGGCTGACGACTTTATTTTATCCTATGGCACTAGCGGACTACAAACGACCAAAGGAAAATACTTATTCCTGATTAGCTAGCCAAAATAACTCCGAATTTAGGTTTCCAACACTTTAAATGTGATAAGTCGACATTTTTCCATTTTGAGGGTAAAATAAATCACATACTATACTCTAAATTCTTAAAGTACCAAATTCGAGTAAATACTGTATGTCTATAAGTTTAGGTTCTTTAATTGTGTAACCAGTTTAAGATTGTCTTCTTTGTAGCGTTCCCGTAATATCTCAGCCCACACCGATAGAGGTAGCTTAGTACTTGCGTGCTTGACTGAGCCAGAATACCAGGGTTCCTATTCCGCTGGGTGTGCTAGGAATCTCCACCTCATATCGATACTCTTTGTGTAAAAGAAACTGGTTTTTATTTTTGATCTCTATGTCATGACGTATTTACGATCTTCATGTGGTGACAACAATAATGGCAATGAAGATGATATGACTTTTAGTTTAGTAACTTGCGTACCAATTTCTTTCTACAAAGAGTGTACTGGGTGATATATGCACCACTAGCAGTTAGTGCGGCTTCTCTTCGGTTGAAAGCTGGTGAATTCTCTTAAAATTGATCCTCTTGTTTGTTTGCCAAGCCTTTTTACTCATCCAGGCTACCTGTATTTAATAACATTAATTGGATGGAGATGAAGACTGTATAATTTTGAGTAAATGTGGTGAGAGCGAGATTGGGAAACAATTTAAGAAAAAACGTATTCAGAACACTATACTGGTATTCGAACCTCGACCTCCCCATCCCTATCCAAGTATACTAGATGAGCTTGACGTTTATCTTGCGTGCCCTCCCTTACGGAAATCATCCTTATTCATAAATGTGTTAGTGTGTGTAGCGGGTAGCCAAAAGAGGAAGTAAGACACATAGACAGACATCCGTGAAGTTTTCCAGTCCACTTTTCAAAATTCATGTTCCAATCGTTTGGTCCTCATTTATTCCACACAAAAAGTTTTGTATAGTGGAGGGAGGGTGAGGGGGATTGAATTTCAGGGACGTGTCACATGGAACTTAAACTAAACCTTTACACGACATATTATTATTATTATTATGTATTGTAAATGTTCCCTAAAATAAATAAAAGGGGTCAACCTAACAATCTTTATTCTAATTTACTGATGATTTCAAAATTTGTACCAAGCGTACGTGGAGTTTGGAACCAAGTCGTCGACAATGGTGTAGAACGCGTTTAGTCTACCGTACCAGGCGTCATAGCAATTAATAATAAGTGTTTTTTTTACCACCACGTCTTACTACCCATTCAGGTTACACGCCTATGTACTAATTACACTAATAGTTTTAAGGATTAGAATGGTTTTATATTTAGAGGAAGTGAACCCGCATTTGCTTTGAGGGAGAGTGGAAAACCATTTTTAGAAAAACAACCCTCATACACCCGACTGAGATTCGAACCTCAATCTCCCCGTCTTTGGCAGTCTAGTCTACTGCGAGAGCAGCGCCTTAGACCATGCGACCACTGAAGCGGGTGGGAACCAGTTGATGGACAACGGTGTGTAACGCGTGTTTTTTTTTAAATTAATTTTCCCTATATTGTTTCTTTTAGTCAAATGGTTTACGGCGTTGATGTCCCACACAGAACGATGGATTTCAACTTATACAAATTTACATTGGTTTCACTGTTGAATTTAAGCTAATACATTGCATATTATTATATTACAAAAATTATATTCACAGAGCTTTATGTCGATATCTATTGTAGAGTTGATTCCGAGATAATGGGCTTTGAATCTTCAAAATATTCTAGACATTCAATTATGAGATTATTTCTAAATTTTGAAAAGACTAGTGCTGCAAAAAATATATATATTTATACCCAATATATATTTTAATATTTATTTGTGAGTTGACATTTAGCCTCTTTTTTTTACACTTAAGGCCCTATTCCATAATACTAGAAGTTATTTTTATAAAATATAATTTACAAGTTTATTGGGTCGCTATTATTTTCAATTATATACTTATGAAATACACACCAAACACAAAACAATATTTTTTTAAATTCTCATTATTGTAATAACTATACAGGATAAAGTTATAGCTTTTAATTTAAAAAGAATTGTATTAGTGTGTACTTGTAAAGAATATATTTAGCTATTACCATGTATCTCACTTGGCTATTTTTCAGTATCTCACTAAAAATCCTCTATGACTCAGTCATCTTCGGTGTTAACTAGTTCAATTTTATGGTAATTTATTCACTTTTAGTAAAAATCATGATATGTATTGATGTTTCATTCAAAGGGTAAAATAAGATTTTTTTTAAACACATTAATAGCTGAAGGATCAGTATAGGCAGGATTCTTACTCGATTTATCTTTAACCAGTGAAGAGCTACTTATGCTATGGCATTAGAAACTCGAAAGTTAATTGCCACACTTATAAAAGTATGCTATTTATCCCTATTTGGAGCGAGGTATATCCAGTCCACCTCATTACACCCTATCCATATCTTGAGAGAGTTCTACCCAGTTCACCTTATTACATCCTACCTCTTCAAGTCCATTCTAATGTTATCCTCCCATCTGCGTCTAGTGAATCTTCCCAGTGAATAGTCTGCACTCTCTATTTATCTGCTAAGCTCACATTGTTTCTTAATTATTTTCATAATTTTCTAGAACATCTTCTTTGTTAGAAGTATATTTCCATTTCTCGCAGAGAGTGTATATGTCTTTTTAGAAGTGAAAAACTTTTGTAAGTTCAGTCATTAAAATAGTCCTATATATTCTGTATATTTACACTAAGTAGTTCTTGTTAAATACATTCAACAACATAATTCCCATGAAGCTTAACAAACATTTTGCTCCAAAATAACCAAAGTGTTTTCTATTTTCTTAATTAATATGACTCAACTCTTAGTACTGTATACATTTTGTGTTTTAGAATAGTTTCTCTAATGCTTGTTGTGGTTGCTATGCTTATCTTGAATAAAACCATTCTAGTTTTTATATCATTTCCTATCATTTTATCACTAAGTCTTATAGTTTACATGAGGTACTTTTGTAAACACGTAAACAGTGGTGGCAAAAATCGGGAGAGGATAAAAAGGTATTTGGGATTCTAAGACGCAATTGTTTTCCCTCTAATATTTATTTAATTTCCCTCTAATACACTCAAAAGTGAATCAGAAAGCTTGCCTTGCATCAAAATATTTTTCAAACAATAAATGTAAAAATCAAAATCTGTATATTTATTAGAAATCTATAGTGTGTGTATGTGTTTGGAGAGATAAGGGAGTGGGGTACAGATTATGGTCTTTTACCAAGTTCGTTATTTTGACTAACAGCCGATCAATAATTGTAAAGTGAGGCAGGATAAATTTAAAATGTGATAACAAGATATCTAGGAAGGTGTTTCTTGTGCAATTGGCTTTTAACGTCAACTGTCGAGCATTTTGTTGTATTACCTTTAATAAAATGAAAAAAAAAAAATTTTTTGAGAATATCTTCCTGGAATTTCCAACCCTAAAATATTTTCCGGTCTTAAAACGGTTCCGTGACAATGCACGTAACCATTTTCCTTCAACTTCAAACTAATAGATCTTGCTCACAGATCTACTAAACATCGATAAGCAAAATTTATGCTCATAATATGTCATATAAGTAGAGTATATGGTCTAGGGACTATATAAAACAACCTAAGATCAAATGAGCGGCGAAGAGATGCATTACTGTTATTTTGTTATCAGCTATATTAAATTTATCTTTTAATAAATAAAAATTATATTCTAAATGACCACAAATGCGAATATGATATTATAGTCTGAAAATAAGTTGTGGCGAATGAAGAGTTTTACCAAGCTAAACAGCCATATATGAAATATGGGCATTTAAAAACCAATAATTCCATCAATATGTTAAGTGTCATATGGACACATTTTTACCAAGACATTATTGTAAAAAATATCAAATAGGTCTATGGCTATATTCCATAAAAGAGAGCTAATTTTTTTTATATATTTTCGTTTCCACAAATACTTTTTTATTTATTTTTTATTTTATTTATTTTTTACACTGATGGCCCTCTTATTGCACACTTGTTTTGTATGATTTAAGTATACAGTAGAGAATATTATGTTATTAATTAAAATGTATGATATAGGTTAAAAGTGTACATGGTAATCAAAATTAAGAACCTTAGATTTACTTTGTCAACGCCTTACCACTGAGCTCATAGATTAATCATAATTTCAAGTCTGGATCTTTATACGAACGTGTCATCGACTACTTGGATCCATTAGAAGTATAGTGACGGCTCATATTCAAACACCACGTGAAGCATTTCAAAGAAATGGAATAGCTTCTTAAAACGATGGGCTGGTATCATGCAGCGTCCATATTTAACTTTCAGCTCTATTGGTACAAGCAATAAAAAAAAACGGCTGGCCCGAAGACTTCGTTTAAATATAACTTGTATGCTAAGGCGGTGGGTGCACACATGTTGGATGTTGGCGTGACGCTATTAGCGGAAAACTAGCCCACGAGGAAGTTACATAGGGGAACAATTCTCTATTTCAACACTTGGAGAAATATTTCACTATTTTTATTTAATGTGTTGTTAAAAACATAAAATAATTTTAGAACAAAACACATAAAAACCAATAGTCAACCCTATCTATAAGAATTATACGAATATAAAAAGTATCTAACATATTTTAGTTTTAACAATAAAGTGGATATTTTATGGAGGGGAAATATTTAAAAATACAACTTTAAAACCATTTATGACTGGAAAAACCCATTACTGAGACGCCATGGCATATTTACTAATTACGATAATGAGTTAGGGATGAGGAATGTTGAATTTAAAGGAAGTGTACCCGAATTTGCATGGAGAGAAAGTGGAAAACCATTTTGGAAAAACCACCCTCAGTGCATCCGACCATGATTTGAACCTCAATCTACCCGTCTTCGGCAGTCTAGTTTTGAGAAAGTGACGTCTTAGGCCATATGGCCACCGAAGTAGGTACATAACAGTTAATATGTAGATTGACAAAACTTGTGTAATATTACACTTATAACCAAATACCCTTCAGGGTAACCGAAATTGAAAAGTCTTTCTTGAATAAATCGAATCTGTTTTTAATATTTTACTTTGTTAAGTTTCCGAATTCAATCCAATAATAAAATATTTCAAAAAATGTTGATAAACATTTTAGACACATTTTAGGTTTATTTAAAAAAAATAGCACTAATTTCAAAAGGTCAAAACTCAAATAAATATCAAACCAATTTATTTAATCATAGTGCAAAGATTGATTAATATATACTAATAGGTGGGCCTAGCTTTTTTTAAATAAAAGATATTCACTGTAATAACTGTCACCCACGTCATTCCTTTACGGCCTGCAACTCATATTAAGTTCTCTACTCACGCAAATGGTTTCAAGTCTGATTATATTAATTTGTTGAGTACGTATGAATTATAGATTCAAATTTTGAGCTAAGCCAATCAAATACGAATCTAATATTTAGTTATATTTGAAATTTTGATTCGAATCCAAATCTTCCCATTAAGATTCAAAATTTCAAATCGAATCCGAAACTTAGTAAGATTCGGATTCGAAATCTCGAAGGTTCACATAATCTTAGGTAAATTAATCACGGTCTGACCTAAATTGTTGGTCCATCCTCTTCGTTTATCCTTAGTAACCTACCTTGACGAGTTACACTACGGTGCAGGTTATAAGATAAGTGCTATAATGTAATCGGTCAAGGTAACTTTTTAGGTTAAACGGATTTTTACGTCCCCCCAAACCTCTTTATTGAAAGTCGTCTACTCAGTAGTATTTGAAAGTGAGCGCTAAGCCCTCAAATGAACGACCTGATCATAATGAACTATAAAACAAATGTAGTCCCCTCCTCTTAAACATTAAATCCGATATTTGAATTAGAGTATTACAAGGCTTACCACTCTGGGTCACGGCGTTACCCATGTGATACTTTTCTAAATCAAGCCAATATGTCGGGAAATCGCAAAGAGGTGTAGCAAATGTTACCAACGTCCTGCCCTCTAGTAGTCAGTACTGGTTTATTGAATTAATTTGAAATCTCCATCCACTATCTAACACGTTTTGCTAGTTTTGTAGAGGAGAGGAGTATAGAAAGTAATAACCCTGTCAGAAGATTTGTGACTTCAACTCGATCAATTACTGGTTAAATTTACATGTATTCAAGATTTGATAGAAGGTCAGTTGACGGCAAGGAAACCTATACAACTTCAATAAACTTTCAACGCAACTAAATTTAATGTAATTATTGTAGATATCTTGAAAAGTTTCAACAATATCACGATATCACGATACAAACTTTCTGTCTTACAAGGGGAATATACGGTCAACGGATTTTTGTAATTTTTAATACTTATAGTACAGAAAGGTCTAGACCCAAATAACAAATACCCAAACCCATAGGGCCAGATATCCAGAAGTTTTCGAAAAAATAAATTTTGAAAAATGTAGAAACATTAAGAGCGAGGGATATACGCTAAAGTTAAGACAATCGAAAATAAGTCTCGTGGCTCCCCGGATAGCGCACGAGTCTAGTATCCCGTAGATCGCTGGTTCGAATCCTACTGATGATTTTTTTCTCCAACTCTTTTAACACCTATACCCACATCACTTACATGAGAATGTTTATAATGAATGAACATTTTGGTACAAAAATGTAATGTAAGAAATCTGTTTATTTTGTATTTTTCCTTAATTCTAACTAACTTACAGTACAAAAATAATCGTTACATATATAGTATTCATTCTTTTTTATTACATTATAGTTTTTCTTACAATCACGTAACCTTTTACTCTTGCTCCAAAGTTTCACAGGAGCCCGGATGATATTCGTCGTAAAAGCAAGGAAAGCAAAACGTTTTACGGCACCTCGCACACTGTATGAAAGATGAATTTTTGCAACTACATTTATTTTTCAAAATCTCCATCGGAAAACAAACTTCTTTCACGTTCATAAAAATTTCCTTATCGTCAATGATTATATTGGCATGCCATGCGTACCGGATCATGTTGCCAAAGATTGGGGAAGACATCTGGTGATGTACGATGGAATGAATTTTCAAGCAATCCTCTCTAGAGTTAATTTCGCGTTCCCGTTCCAGTAAGTAGGCGCAGTTCTGCAAACGCTTTATAAAATTTTTCACCTGCCGAAAGAAATATTCATCGCACGGCTGGACCAACGGGGTGCACTTTGGAGGGATAATCTTTACAGTGCACGTTGGCAGACGAGCTTCGTCTTTAAAAATTTCATCGTACATCGCAGTATTTGTCTGTCCTCCCCAAGAATCAATAAGTAAGAGAAACTTTTCCTCTCTGACGTACGGCTTTAATACGCCTACTAAAAAATCCGTGTAGAGCTTTGTTGTCAACTTTCTGGACTTTGATGAGGTGACGACGACGTTTTTATATTTTTGAAGATACTCATCTACTGTTTTTTGTACCCTGGGCCCGAATGAATCGGTTGTTTCTTGTAGGCATACGAACACAAGGGGCAATAATTTGCCAGATAAAGTGACTGCATATTGCGCCGTATATGAATGCGTCACCTTATTCATATTCTTTCTCTTCACAAGAACTACCTTTGATCCCTGGGTCGCAAGAGTTCTATCAAAGGTAGACTGATATTGGCAGCCTGAAAAATATTCATAAAACATAAACACGATATTAATTTCACAAAACGTTATATTTAACAATAAAATATATTGATCATAAAGCATGAGGTTTTTTTTAATACTTATTTGGTCTGTATTAATGACGAAATCGCGGTCGAAATTGGGTATCAGGTGACGAGTTTGGATTCTGAAGTCTTCGGCGGCAGCCAACGTTTCTTCTATCGTTGTGGTTTCTCGTTCTGCTACGAATTTGGTAATTTTTCGTTGGCGTATTCCAGCGGTTCCCAAACTTTTTGAATCACGGAGCACTTTTCAAGAGAAAAATTTGTCACGGAGCACTTTAGTTGCCTTGATGCTAAAGGCATGCGCATTCATTTATTGCTATATTTAACTAAATGCAATTTTTTAAAGTTGTTAGTCGATATTTTATCGTATGGTAAAGCACGAATTATTTTTAGATTTCTAAATAACTTGAATTATGATCTAAACTTAATTTTTTCTATTGAAAGCCATTGGAAATTGTAACTTTAAATATTGTTTTCTCAAAGCAACAATTTTGCACATAAGTGTCTTTGATATAAGGGCGACGATATTTTCACATAGACTACATAGATATATACTAAACCGAATGACAGCAGTATTCACGATGAAAACAAATGTTTAAGCATTTGGGCATGTTAAACATCAAGTTTTATTTCACTATAAATGTTATTTTCTCCCTTAATTTTAGAGAAATAAGGAACTTAACTACATAAACGCAAAACAACAATCAAAGGCATAAATTAACCTAAAGTAACACATTTGATAACGAATTCAAAGCAGGTATTGTAAATCAACAATATGTTACCCACAGAGATAGTGTTAAAACCATTCTCATGGCTGCAAAAATAAACAATATCCCACGAACTTAAATTACAATGAGAGGGATGGGACTGCTGCAACTGAATATCTGGCTTTGCATTGAGCCGGGATCTTTTGTTTTAGTAGCCACCTATGCAAAGAATCCTGATCCACATAAGTAATTTATTGCTAAGGGAAGAAGGATTATTTTCGCTCTATCTGACAAAACTTCAAATTCGTCTCGTAGCTGACATCAAAATTCTGATGGTGACTTGTTAGTTGCAAAATTTTCTTTTACCTCAGAATCTGATGTCAAATCATTAAAGCATTACCCGCCTCGGTGGCGTAGTTGGCTAACGCGCCAGTCGTGTTGAGTCAGACCACCGAGGACGGGGAGATCGAGGTTCGAATCTCGGTCGGGTGAACTGGGGGTGTTTTTTCCTAAATGGTTTTCCACTCTCCCTCCACGCAAATGCGGGTTCACTTCCTCTAAATTCAACCTTTCCAATTCCTAATCCATTAGTGTAATTAGTACTTAAGCGTATAACCCGAATGGGTAGTAAGACGCGGTGCTAAAAAAAAAATTAAAGCATTCATACTGCTCCGATACCAGGTTGGCTTTTCTGACATTCAAATAAATAACATTGCACTGCTACTTGATTTGTTCCGACTCTCGACTGTATACTGACTGAACTTCAACTGACTGAAGGTGCAAAGAAATAAGAGTTTTTAATATTCAATAGAAACTTCCCAGAAAATTCTGGAAAGGTCTCGAAGCAAACAATCGTATCTGAAAGCGCAGCGAAGTTCTCAGAGAGACAGAGTGAACTGGCATCCTCTAGTCTTTCTGTCTGATTTCGCCGAGTGCAGTCTGTAAATAATTTCTACCCAATTTTTAACTGTGGTTCATGGACGCACAAATTGACAGTTTTGATATCGTGTCACATTTTATTTAGTTTTATTTCCATTCTATTCGCGGAGCACTTGGAGATGTTTTGCGGAGCACTTGGTGCTCCGCGGAGCACAGTTTGGGAACCACTGGCGTATTCTATGCGTCCTTTTGAATTTCGCAACCCACGGCTCGGAGGCTTTGAAGTCGAAGTCTTTAAATTGACTTGCAGCAGCTAAAGCCCACTGCTGCAAGTTGCGGGTAGTGACTTGCTGGTGGTTTTCCCGAGCTTCTGTGAAGCGATCGTATGTCCAAGAATCAACGACCGCATATTTGTCATTGTTCCACCCTTCTTGATGTGCTGTTCTCATTTTGCCAAATCCTCGTAACGTTTTAAGCGATGGCACCCTTTGCTCTGCAGACTTTTGAGGCTCCAGCCTGGGTGAGCTTTGGCTATGTTAACAGCTTTTATTTTATAGTCCAGTGAAATATATTCATTAGACCTTTTTGTTTTTTTCTCTTCCGGTTCGTAATCTTCGTCGTCAGAAGTATCGTCACGTGGAATTTCTTGATAAGCATTTTCCTCGTCGATTTCATCAAACATAATCAATTCATCGTCCGTTATAAACTTCTTCTCATATTGTGTTTGTATCGTAAATTCATAAATGTCTTCTGCCAGCAGCATTGCTTCATCATTAATTTGCCCTGAAGATTGTGCTGCCATGAGATTATTTCACTCAAGGAGCTGCTGGTAATACAGAAAGGCATCTTTCATGCGTAATTTTGTAGATTCACTACACAGACTATCTTCTGCAACGTCTTCTTCTTCTTGTACCGTCGAAGGGCCAGGCACATCAACCGATTCGATATTCGACATTGAAATTCTTTTTCATACACTAATGTTTATAAATACGTCTTACTGATCGAAGAGCTCACGAGCGAATGCTAGTTTGTACAACCGTCCGTTTCACGACACGTCCTTGAAATATCTATTAACTAGCATATCAATTTGACTAATTTTTCATGTTTGTAAGTTATGTAGGTATAGGCGTTAAAAGAGTTGGAGAAAAAAAAATCAGTAGGACTCGAACCAGCGATCTACGGGATACTAGGCTCGTGCGCTATCCGGGGAGCCACGAGACTTGTTGTCGATTGTCTTAACTTAGCGTATATCCCTCGCTCGTAATGTTTCTACATTTTTCAAAATTTATTTTTTCGAAAACTTCTGGATATCTGGCCCTATGGGTTTGGGTATTTGTTATTTGGGTCTAGACCTTTCTGTACTATAAGCATTAAAAATTACAAAAATCCGTTGACCGTATATTCCCCTTGTTAGTGTAAGTATCGCTCATATCTTGGGTGCTCGGAAACGTTTTTCATCCCGTAAAGAGGGGGAGGGGGTAAGCTATACATTGGAATCATAAAGACGTTGAAGAGCACATAGATTAAGTTAGTAAATTAAACAACGTGCAGTAAGTGGATCACTCTTATATCGTGAGCTAAGGTTATTTTAACAAGACCCTGCCATAGATATCATCTATATTATGCCCCATACATAGTGGCGATGTTTCTGTACTGAATTTAGTATTAAACTACGTATAAGTCAATTATTACCATGGAAACTATTATCAACAACAACAAACAGGTAGCTATCATGGAAGCTTGTGAATATTTTTTATTTTTTTAGCACCGTGTCTTACTAGCCGTTCAGGTTAAAAGCTTATATGTTAATTACAACAATAGTTTTAGGGATGAAGAAGGTTATATTTATATGAAGTGTTCCCGCATTTGAGTGTAGAGAGATTGGAAAAACATTTTAGACAAAACTTCAGTACACCCGACCGAGATTCAAATCTCGACCTCCCCGTCATCGGCAATCTAGTCTAACACGAGAGTAGCGAGTTAGACCACGTGGTCACCGAAGCGGGTAGTTGTTGCGTAGTTTGGTAACAGCGCAGGTCATGGTTTTCAGCTATGTTTAAGTAGATACACATGCGCAGAAGAGACACAAGTTGTCTCACATTAGAAAATTGAATAATAATTTCACTGTGCTCTAAACAAATGTAAAACAAAATTTCTTTGTTTAAAAAAAAGTTTGAAGAAAGTGATTTCAATTTTAAAATATGCCAGATTGTTTAAAATAAACAATAAACTTTTTATACATACATATATATTATATATACACAAAACAAATTATTGTATTATATTTTAAATGTGACCGGCTTCGGTGGCCACATGATCTAACGTGCTACCCTCGTGTTAGTGTAAACAACCGATGACGGGGAGATCGAGGTTCGAATCTCGGTCGGGTGTACTGAGGGGGGTTTTTACAAAATTGTTTTCCACTCTCCCTTCACTCAAATGCGGGTACACTTCCTATAATTATAACCTTCATAATCCCTAAAATCATTAGCGTAAATAATACATAATCGTATAACCCGAACGGTTAGTAAGACGTGGTGGTAAAAAAAACTATATTATTTGTATTGTTTACTATCCATACAATGGCCAAGGTACCTAACTATGCCCTTATTTAAAAATAAAATTAATATTCAAAACATGTTATTTAATTATCATTCCATAGACCTAATAATGGACTTCATTAATCATGTACAATTAAATATTGCTCAAGTGGCTGCATAAAGCCGACTCTAGGGTCGCCGGTAGCTGTGGTTTCGGTTATTTCCACACGTTCATCAAAGACTCCGCCTTAAGGTGGGGTGCTAGTGAGCACCATTTTAGTACATTAATTTTGCAGTTTTTATAGCATAAACATTTTTTGGCAAAAATAGATCAAATATTTATTCTATAGAAACATAGAGTTTAGCTTTCTGCACATGCTAATCTCAAGAGTTATTGATATATCTCATGAGCATAGCGGCAATTGGTGACAAACTTTTTAAATGCAAAGAAAAAGTTGTCACTAAATTCCAGGACACCTTTGACAAATATTAAAGAACTGTTGAGATTAGCATGTGGGGAAAACTAAACTCTATGATTCTATAGAAGAAATATTTGATTTATTTTGGCCAAATAAATGTTTATGCTAAAAAAAAATCAAAAATACTGCCCTAAGCTCACGCTCACTAGCACCCCATCTTAAGGACGTTGCCTACCTGTGACGTCACAAAAATTATAATTGTTATCTTTAAGTTAATTTTTTTGTAAACGTATTTTTTATAAATCATCTACATCTTAGGCTATTTGGCTTGGTCACGAAAATGGTTTGTAGGAATCTTCCTGCCAGGATGGTAGCATATGTCTATCTATAAAAGTAAACAAGAAAAAAAGGAAAATTATAAAGCAAGTCAATGTTTTCAAGGCGCAAATACTAAAGTAACTCTGTAAACTCATCAGAGGAAGAGGGGAAATGTTATCAGCACACATACAAGAGTCTTGTGAGGGTGAACTTCTCATTTTCTTCCCTCTCTTTTTCTTTCGTACATTGACGTCTAGGTGTGGTAGTGCTTAGACTGCTTAGGTGTGTCAAGTTAAGATGCAACACGCTTCGCAAAATAGCTTCGAGATCTCCAAGTAAGTAACGTCGTTAAACTATGAGTGAATAATGACCCCTAGCACGGAACGAACCCTGGGGAGATCAGTGGTAGAGCATTGGCACGCTAAGCGGGTTCGAATCCCCTGTCCAGGTGTCATTTTTTCAACAAAATGAAATTTCAAACACTGTTTGGAATATAAAAATTGTTACAGAGTTGGCACAAATCGGACTAAATGTTTTACTGCTTAAGATGTAAAAATAAAAATTTATAAAGATGTCAAATAGATGGGAATATTTAAAAAAACAATGTAATTTAATTTTTGTTTATTATCAAACAGTAAATTAATAATAGTATTTATTGACTGAGCAAAGCAAGGTTCTGTTTTAACTTGAGCATTTGGCATTTCGTCTGCCCACCTGTCTGTCCATCAGGATCTTTATTACGCGATAGCTGTCAAATGTGTGGACTTATTTTAACAAAGTTTTACAGGGACAGTTTTTGAACGTAGGGCGAACAACTTACGTACATGGTTTTAAAATATTTTTATCCGTTTCAAGATGACGTACATTTAAACATGTGTGTGTGTCTATCTGGTCTGCAATAGCTGCTAAATTCGTGACCAATTTTAGTGAAATTTGGTGGGAATATTCTTTGAACCTAGGGCAAACAATGTATGTGCATAGTTTTCAATCTGTCTATCCGTTTCAGTATTCAATATTACTGACAGTAATACTGACAGAATTCGTATTGTCAGTATTACTGATCGTGTGGAGTAGATACTGACGGTTTGTCAGTATAATGATGGACTGATGTCAACTTCCGTCAGTATTTGCTAGTTTAACAGCAATACTGTCAGTAATATTGAACGTATGTGTGGGGGGGGGGAGGGGGGGATGATGATATTTTCGTCAATATTTCATCAGCCGTCACTGAATGCACATCTATTATAGTGAGTAAACCTTTAAATTATTTGTTTAAATAACAAAAGCCATAGCCGAAGTGAAAGCTAAAGAAGTGATTTGTGTCTTCTGGGAACCACAAACTGCCACAACTATTTAAAAACATCGAGGCTCATTCTAAAATAATTCTTGAAATCATCGGGGTCGGAAATTTCTGTATCTTTCAATTGTGTTAGATGTGTGTATCTTTCACGCTTTGCAATCCACTCTTAGCCCTACAGCAAAAAGAAGTGCAACACATGCCTTTCCTATACTATCCATCACGAGTAAGATGTATACTGACCAAAATAATGTTTGTAATATTGATCGTGTGAGCTTAATACTGAAGGATTGACAGTAATACTCTCAGTAACATACTGTCGGTAATATTAAACGTGTGAGGCGCCCTTACCAGCCACTCCAATGGTTTTTCGTTTACTAGCTCATATCAAGTGATTTTTAATATATATTTCTAAGCCATTGATCGAGTACCTAGCTCATAAATTTGTAAATTTGACATATATTACAAGACTGGCGTCTTAAACCGCGTAAGCAACGGTTATTATCTATAAATATAATGTAGTTTTTGATAAAGTATTGATTTTTTTTTGTATAAATTGACCACCAACTGAAAATATCAACTTCGAATCCAAAAAGAAATTGTAAGACTGAAGTAACAATAAGAATATGGAGCGAGGTCTACTGTTCAAATAACTACTAGTAAAATAATTTGTCTAAGCATAATATGACATCCATCCCAATTTTTGCAAGTAATTATTCTTTTGATCTTTAAAATTCTGCCATAAGAACCATAATTCACAGAAAGCGGTGAAATCTGTTAAAAAATGAATATAGAAGGCGGGTGCAGATACTACGAGGGTGGTCGTTTTCTGCCGGCCATTGTTTGTTGCAAGGTATGGGAGCCTTAACGACGCCCTCCAGAACTCTGGGGCATAGCACAAGAGACGCTCTACGCCTCCAAGAATGAAAAGAGCAAGAAGACTTATTGAACATCGCCGCGCCCACCCCCTCCCCATCCTGAGAATAATTACCTCGGAGATCACTGCCAATAAATCAATCGAGTACAAAGATCGATGAATCCCATGATCATGGCAACCCACCATGGCTTCTGGCTAACAAGGAAACACCCATTTTGTGATATACAAGCATTTGAACAACCCCTAAAGTGCAACTAGATGGGGAAAGAGGGATGACTTATATTCGGTGCAAACAACCCCCATTTCTTACACAGTGAGCATATAAAGTAGGCTCTATTTTTCTCAAATATGCAAATTCATAGAGGAGAATTTTTATGGTCAACGTAGTAAAAAGGCTGGTAGGCTACTCTTTACACATTTTTACTTTCAACATATAACAATAAAATTAATCTATTCTTGTAGTTTTGCATAATTTCCCGTCCTTTTCAATGGAGATACATTCAATTACTAATAATAAAAACATATAGCATAGAATTGACTTAGGAAATAATATTTTTCTAATCATCACAAAAGTAAACATTAAAGTATTCGTGAATTTTGTTCTCCTTATATTTTTTCAATATCATAAAGTGTACTAGTAGTCATATAAACCACGGTAAAATAAACAAAAATATTACAGATGGAATTAAGGGGTGGATAGGCGCATAGCATAAGAGGTAAAAGGGGAGAGTGGATAAAATAAAACTTCCAAGAACCCAAAAATTACAAATATCATTTATTAAGTCAAAGTGTTGGATCACACATAGTTGCTAAATAGTTTCCATTAAAAGCGTTGGATGCAAAAACTAGATAATATACAGATACCTCTTTTCGCATTTTCATTCAAATTTAATTTCATCAGTCGCTCAACGCTTAAAATTACACCTTACTCTTTGACCTAAATGTTGACGATATACATAATATGTAAACGTATTTTTGTCACAAAATGATAGTTATCTTTGAATTTTAAACTTAGTGCTAAGCCTAAAGATTTTCTATCATCATCAACTGCGTTAAAATCTATGAGCATTTTGAAAAAGTTAATGAAAAATTGTTTTATAAATATTTAAATTGTTTGTAAATGTTGTGGAAAGCTGAGAGATTAGAACTAAAATCTTAGTCTGGACACTCTTAAGGACATGTCTATGAACACAACTCATTGTCATAAATAATTGTATAGCTTATTTCTTAATCGTAGTAAAGAAAAAAGATCTAAACTTCTGATAGGTTTTTAATGAGGAGAGCCCGGACGGGTAGTAAGATGCGGCGCAAAAAAATAATTAAAAAGTTAAAAGTTTGAAATATGGAGAGGTTTTATATCCTAATGAATTATTCAATAAACTTAATTTGATTTTATTATTTACGCATTTAATGTTATCAGTCGTGTATCCTTAATTAACACTGCGCCAAAACTCATTCTCAAACAGTTAAGCTACTACTTACCAAGAGAGTGCTTACCCGATCTCACAGGGATACTTCCATCCTCTCTAAGGCTCGAACTCTGGAGTCTGGCAATGATAAAATACTCTTCCAACTGAGCTAAGATGTCAGACATTTATTTTAAAAGTTATAAAAAAAACTTTAACAATCTGTTCTTCACCGTGTGAAACCAGGCTATCCTCATTTAAATGCAATAATGGGATAAGAAGGAGTAAGGTAGACTTTAGAGGAAATGTACCAAATCTTGCATGCAGGAAGAGTGAAAAGCCATTTAGGAAAACCACACTCAGTGCACCCGGCAGGGATTTGAACCCCAACCTCTCAGTCACCAGCAAACCAAGCTAGACGAGACTGACGTTTAGTCCGCACACCCACCGATTTGGGTACTAAGTGACCAATGACCTTTTTAAATCCTCCACTAATCGCTACCTTGATAGCTTACAACAGTTCAGAAGATCCCGAAAGCGATGCCACCATTTGTCTACAAAGCTCCAATCTTAGCCCTCAACAAAATGCCGGCTCGCCGCCTGCAACACATTTTCACTCCACGAGAGGCGTGATATATAGACATATATACTCTCATGAAGAAAAAAAAAATCTTCACTACTCGACTTTTAGAGTTCTGGAGGCTGTGTTTGTGTGTCTATGTATGAGTGTACAAATTTATTGTGGCGACAAAGAGACGCAACCAAGTAGTAGTAGAAACAGCGGCAGTGGCGTTTGGACTGCTGGGGCTGCCCCTGCCCATGCCACCGCAAACCCTCAACCCCTCCCCCAACGTTCACGCTCCTGTCCCTAGCCCCCATCCGCACCCTTACAAGCATATAGACCCCCTCCCCCAATCTCCACCGCACCCCCCACCTTTTGCCTTAGCTCTTTCATCATTCTCCCACACTAGCTGCACTCACATTTCATTTCTACAGCCTGAAAAAAAAAACAGAGGGTAAAAGGGGTTAGGGGTTGAAGGGGGTTGTAGAAATAAACAAAGAATACTCGATATCTCAGCTCGTCTTTGAAGCTTCTAAACAAATACATGGGCTTTTTTTTTATGATAATCATAAATGTAGAGCTGTTCATACGATATCTATTGAGTCCGTGAATGATAAATATATTTTATACAATGCGAAAAGGTTAGGTTAAGTGCTCTTTTTCTTCTTGAAATGTCGTGTGAAATTAATAATCGGTAGGCCTAATATTGATGAGCAGGGCCCGGATTTTGATGATATGTCATCTCTTTATTGGTTCATCGCATACAGTTCTCATAAGTACATAAACTTTGTTCATGATTCCCTGGTTGTAGAAATGTACATTTTATAGGTCAGTTTGTCATTTTGGAATTTTAGGTTATATACTCTTGGTTTACGTTTTTAAAGCCTTTTTAGTCATTTTTAGGAATTTATGGGGCAGTTTTGAGGGATTTTAAGGTATTCATTTTGTAAGTATATATTTTTAATATTATCTATATTTTATAAATGCATACATTTTTGAACAGAAAGTTGTTGGTATGAGAAGTAATTGCAAGCAATGAACTTTGTATCCTCTTTGCCTGTCTGGTTGTAAAATACACATTCCTGATGAGAGACTGCAACTAGGCTGGAGAGGGTTGGATTGGGAGGGGGTGGCTATTACTTCTGAAGCAGGTATCTCTAAGTAGATATTATATTTAACAGAATGCTAGAGTTTAGTTGTTAAAGATGTATTTCCATGTAAAATGTTTAGTTTATATTTGTAAAGCACGTGTTTGATTGAGCCGTTCGAATTTATTACGAATCTTTTTTCATATTTTAAGGTAATTTTTTGTATCATTTCTAGGTCATCAAAATCAAGCCATGTTAATGACACATTGGAATGGAAGGTTATTATAATAACGATAGGTAAACTTACTATGAAACGTGATTCATTAGGAGAACATATTTTAGGCCCAGGTATGTATTATTAAGTTTTCTACTATTTCAAAGTTAATTTCAGTTCGGGTGAATTTTAAACAAGCCCAATACATATATCATCATTCTTGTGGGCATAGGGGTTACATGTAATATAGGTGTCAAGTTTATATCATCTAAAAATAAAACAATTGCTTAGTACTTGGTGCTCAAAAAGAATCATAAACGAGAGGTAATTTTACCAATGGTAGTGTATTTGAATTTTGGGAAGAGAATTGAAAATGATGACATAAAATAAAACTTGTTGAATATATTGAAAGATGCCCAAAGCTTGGAAAATAATGTTCATACAAATTGGCCAAGTAAGTAGGAATACTGAAATATTTCTAGTTAGGTTTTTGAAGAACAGATCAAGCTATTTGCTAAAGAAGTCTACGTTCCTTGCAAGGAAGAAAAATGTTCCTAAGATTAAGGATGTATTTTTAAAATAAGTGTTAGAATAATATTGTAAAACTTTGATGTGTAGGGCAAGTAAGTGTAACTTTACAGACGTTTGCATAGAGGTATGATTGAGAACTAAGCCATCCGGGTCAGAGTCGGGCCAAATCAACGAGTGATTGGAGTTGATGACTGACCAATTAAGAGTCTTCCACAACAATTTGATTCGTTAAATTGGAAAAATACATTTATAGAGTCCTTGGAATATGACAGTAATAAAAGAAATGGATATCTAAAATGGCAAGGCGTGCACTCACCAGCCCCATGGATGTACGGAGATAGGGTGAGGGTAGGGAGGGGCCAATAGCGAGGTACCGCTAGAAGAGCCGTCCTTTCCTTCTTGCCTGCAAAAAAAAAAAAAAAAATGAACGAAATAGTCAAAGTACAAACTTTCATATAGATATCAACTTTCCATGATTTAAAAAAGTACTATAAAATAATTTGATAGTTATATCTTCAGGTAGATTGTATCAAGCTATCACCGAACCTTAGTTATTTGTTAAGACTGGCCCTACCTTTATCCCAACATAACTAAACAGTATCTTCATTTCGTACTGTATTTATGATCTTTATCAAAACACTAATTTCAATGTTGAACAAAGCTATAATTATATTATTAAATATAAAGATTTGTTTACAAAATGTTTGCGGGACTAACGATATAATCCAAGACTATTTAGAGAGAAAAAAAACACATACGTTAAGTTGGGGGTATAGCGGACGCGAGAAAAGGCCACTGTTTTTGCAGTTTTTATAGCCAAACTTTTTTTGTCAAATTAATCATATATTGCTTTAGTAGAAACATAATTTAATTTTTTTCACATAGTGATATCAACAGTTGTTGAATATATGTCATAAGCATAGCGGCAATATATGACAAACCTTTTAAATGAAGATAAAAAGTTGTAATTAAATTCCAAAACACCCTTGACAGGTATTCAAGAACTGTTGATATAACCATGTGAAGAAAATTAAACTCTATGTCTATACTAAAGCGATATTTGATTTCTTTTGACTAACAAAATGTTTTGCTATAAAAACTGAAAAAAAAAAAACACTGAACTATTTCGCATGTTCTCTACATCCCCACCTTAACGACGTTACTTACTTGGAGATTTCGAAGCTAATTTGTGAAGCGTGCTGCATCTTAACTTGACTCACCTAAGCAGTCTAAGCACTATCACACTTAGACACTAATGTACGAGATAGAAATAGAGAGGGTAATAAAATGAGCCAGTTCGCTATGCGAGGCATCTTGTTTATCTACTGATAACACTTCCCCTCTTCCTCTGGCGAGTTTACACAATCACTTTACTATTTGTGCTTTGAAAACACTGACTTGTTTTAAAATTACATTTTTCTGGTTTCCTGTTCTAGAGAGAAATATGCTACCACGGGCTTTTTTAATTTACATCCTGGCAGGACTCCTACAGGTCATTTTCGTGATAGCCTAAGTTGTTGATGATTTATAAAATAATACGTTTACAAAATAACTATTTCAAGATAAAAATAATAACTTGTGTGACACTGTAGGACTATATTTAGAACTATTTAAGAATGTATGGTTTTTGTTTCAACGTTATATCTTTAAACCTCGCTGAATACAACGCAAATTCACTAAAATGGGAAATCCTATCTTGACTTGCCGTGAGGTCACAGGTAGGCAAAGTCATACTTTATTTGAGACCTATTGCAATATTAGTAGAGTCTGGGTCTCATCTTCGGATTATGAAACATTTAAGCTAAGATTAGATCTTCATAATGTGCTTCAATGTTGATGTAGCTTGGGAATAAAAATTCCAGCATTTTGTACTTGTTTGAAGAAATTTAAAACCTAACACTTTCAAGATTATTATTATTATTATTACTTTATTATTATTATTATTATTATTATTATTATTAGCACCGCGTCTTACTACCCGTTCGGGTTTACGCACTTACGCTAATGTGTAATGGTAGGGTGATTGTGAGATGAAATGGAGGACCTACAGTTTAACGTGGAATCCGAACCACGGTGGAGGCCTGGCATTCCTCACATTCACAAGTTGTGATTAATACACATCTTGTCAGAGGTGAAGGAAGGGTTTGGTAATCAGATCACTTTCAAGAGATCAGCTAGTTTCAATCACTCCTTGAATACTATATTAAGTAATTTGTTTGATTGTTTTTGATCCAAGCAATAAATGTAATTTGATTTAAGATAATAACAATGAATAAACACAGTATGAAGGCAATGTTAATTTACTAAAGTTTGAAGGACCAATTGATTGTAGCAAAAGAAATTCCACAAAATGTTTGACAAATTAGTGGTTATATTTTATCAACGTCCCATTCTTAGAGGACCGCCATAACTTTTATCAGTCATTTTGTAGCCTTAATGTTAAAAACATAAAAAATACAATAAATATTTATTCGACATTTAACTTATTAGCAATACATTATATTATACTTAAATGGGGTTACAATAGATGCGCAGTGTTTTATTAGCTTGAAAGTCACAATAATCTATTTACTGTCCCAATATTTAATATATGATGTGACAGGGGTGGATCCAGGGAGCAATTTGGGGAAGGGGAGAACTCTTACCGGAGGGGGGGGGGTGAGGGCCTTAAGATACGGAATATGGACTTCCAACCTGTTATGGAAAAGAGGGGGAGGGGGGTTTCCTCTCCCAGATTTTTTTTTCTAATCTAGTCCTCAAAAGGGGCGTTTTAAGGTCATCCTAGACTCCTGGGAATAAGATAAGAAATAAATATAAATTTAAATAAAACAAATAATTATTTATAGTATTTCTTAAATATATGCTTCAAGTTGTTATTTACATGACCATTTTGTGTTTGCTTGTTTTGTTAAACCAATCAATTATTTGCTGTGGGTCTATTATGATATCATTGTGGACACACAGAAGATCCAAGCCATCAAGTCTGCTTTCCACTTTTTCAAAATAAATATACAAAACATACACTCTACTTTTACTAATCACTTAAATAAGAATGCACACACTAATTCAGTTATTAAAACTTATATAAGTTATGTGACGTCTCCCATTAACATGATGATCGAAGAATCAAAGAGTTGATGGAAAAGAATTGGCTGGTTATCTTGCCTTGAGATTTGTTCGACAATCACGTCCTAATTGGTAATGGTGCAACTAATAATGCGGTTTGAGACGCTGATTGGAGATCAACTTACATCTGATCTCTGATCAAGCCATTGATTACTCTCTGTGCAACCAGCCTTAAGTCTCATAGTCCACCCTGCAAACGGTTGGAGTCCCCCCCCCCTTCCGACGACTGAGGTCCAGACTCCTCCTGCGAACCGCTTTTATACTTTCGTCGCGTTGGGTTCACAAGGATGAGTCCAGAGGACAGCCGCCGAAAGGAAGGGACACCGGCTATGCCTATATTTATTTCAATACATAATTACATGAGTACATATGATACATTTATATATTGGAATTCTTTAGAGAAGCTTGTACCAAAGATATAATGGTAGCTCTTAAGAAATAGCTACGACAAGAATTCACAAGAAAATTTATTTTCAACTTTGTTCTGCGAATAGTAAATTTCACCAACAGAAACTATTTTTAAAAATTGTTTTGTGTGATAAAACTTTATCTGCTTCACAAGTCAAATGGCTTACAGTTGATTTCTGGGGCTGTTTGAGGGCTTCTCTCAGAATTTATCGGTTAAATGGGGGTAAGGACCACTAATGGGCTTATAACATAAACGCTTTTGTCTTGTAAGTATGTCGATGAGTGATATGACTGGCCTTGTGCACGGCTCAAAATCAAGGAAATGCAGACAATGGAGATTTGAAAGTTAAAATTCTATAACTACGAAAAGATAGAAAAAATAGAAAAGGGTATTAGAAGAAAAAAAGGACGTTCTGTAAGTTTGTCACTCTGCAAGATGGCAATTTATGCTCAGTTCAAATTCAAGGAAATTCAGAAAAATTCAATTTGAAAGCTCAAATGCCATAGCTAATAGTTACGAAAAGAGTGGCTCTAAAGATTGAAAGCTAGAAAGATTAAAAGTAAATTAAGTAAAAAGGAACGTCAATATTAGGTGGTGTTAATATTCATGCAAAACGTATAGCTAATAGTGCATAGCATATAGTGCACAAGAAGTTGAAATACATTACTTTCAATGATGGCGTTCATAATTAATACATAGTGAGTAGTGCACAAAGCGTAAAGTTGATTTAACTTTTAATGCGTTATGCATGAACATGAGAACATACGTACACACACACACACACACACAAGCACGCACGCATACACACACATACACATACACACACCTATATTCATGCAAACATACATACACATATAAACATATACACATATACACAGGGACGGATCCAGATCATTTTCATAGGGGGGTCAAAATTATAAATAACATAATTACTTACAATGCTATATTTCTGTTTAAAGCCATTTAATAATTTATCATTCATATGTAATCTTATGTATGTTTTAAACCGTGGTCATCCTCACAAATTTTTTTAAATCAGATAGTTTAAAAACTATTTGAAATGGCCCTCTAACAATTTTTAAAAAAATTGTTCACTCTAGAATCTATGAGTAGTCTTAACCTTGTTTTTTTTTTAAATTAGATTCTTTTATAAGCCATTTAAAGGGTTCCTCACCTAGACATTTTTGAAATTTGGATTCCCTTCGAAGCTATTCAGAGTGATCCTCACATTAATTTCTTAAGATAGTTAGATACCTTTAGAAGGTAATCTTTGAATTGGTCTTCCACAGACAAAATTTTGAAAATTGAGTTATTTCATAAATTAGGCTATTTAGAGAGGGGGGGGGGGGATCATCGCCTGAAAATTCTTCATAATGACATGCATCTAGAAACTATTTGAAGTTGTCCATCCCCAGACATTTTTTAAATTTGAATGACCTTGGAAGCTATTTAGAGCTTTCCTCCCCTGACTTTTTCTGCCAGTTAGATGCCTCTAATCTAGTAGTTATATGAAGTAACCCGCCTTGATGGCGTAGTTAGCTAACGTGCCAGTCGTGCTGAGCTAGACCACCGTGGACGGGGAGATCGAGGTTCAAATCTCGGTCGGGTGAACTGGGGTGGTTTTTTCTAAATATTTGTCCACTCTCCCTCCACGCAAATACGGGTTCACTTCCTCTAAATTCAACCTTCCCAATTCCTAATCTATTAGTGTAATTAGTACTTAAGCGTATAACCCGAACGGGTAGTAAGACGGGGTGCTAAATAATAAAAAAAAATATATGAAGTGGTCTTCTCCGGCAAATTTTTGACAATAGAATGCCTTTAGAATTCATTTGGAGTTTGATTTAAGGCCATCTTTCAGCTTCACGTTTGATAATATCATAGGATTTGAAATATATCTAGGGGGATACAGGTATTTATTCCAAGGAGGGGCAAATTATTTCCAGGAGGGCCAAGTCCCCCACACTTCCGCCACTCTTCTGTCCTCACATACTCTATAGTCAGTATTCGTAGATGAACTGCTCTCAGGCGATTATTAGTCTCCTTTGATGTGTGTTAGTCTATCGTCTCTATGCGGAACAATGTTCATTATTCACTATGCACGACACATATTCATAGATGAAAACGAATAATTTTCCACACTTACATGAGTCATATCGAACAGTGAATAAACGTGGACGAATAACACACGTGTGAACCCAGCTTAAGAGGTGTCTGTGCGTAAAAAGATTTTAAAAAATGGCATAATTTATCTGTGTTGTATTTTCTTTCTAAAATTTGAACTTTCATTTTGTTTTTTGTATTAATTTTCTAACCTTCACAGGGGGGTCAACTGACCCTTTGACCCCCCCAGAATCCGCGCCTGCAGTGAGTATACACATATACACATATACACACATACACACACACATACACACACATACACACACACATACACACACATACACACACATACACACACATACACACAAACACACACATACACACATATACATACACAGACACATACACACACATACACACACACACACATACACACACATACATACATACACACATACATACACACACACACACATACACACATACATACACACACATACACACATACACACATACACACACATACACACACATACACACATACACACATACACACATACACACACATACACACACACACACAAACACACACATACACACAAATACACACACATACACGCACATACACACACACATACACACACACATACACACACATACATACACACACACGCATACACGCATACACGCATACACGCATATACGCATATACGCATACACGCATACACGCATACACGCATACACGCATACACACACATACACACACATACATACACACACATACATACACACCTACATACACAATACTACCACACATACATACACACACATACATACACACACATACATACACACACATACATACACACACATACATACACACACATACACACAACATACATACACACACTACAAATACACACACATACATACACACACATACATACACACACATACATACACACACATACATACACACACATACATACACACACATACATACACACACATACATACACACACATACATACACACACATACATACACACACATACATACCACACACATACATACAACACACATACATACACAACACATACATACACACACATACATACCACACACATACATACACACACATACATACACACACATACATACACACACATACATACACACACATACATACACACACATACATACACACACATACATACACACACATACATACACACACATACAATACAACAACATCAACACCATACAAACAACATACATACACACATACATACACACATACATAACACATACATACATACATACTACATACATTACATACAACTACATACATCACACACACACACACACACACACACACACACACACATGAGTAAGATCGTCTCAGTGCTTTTTCCGCAGCAGCCTGAATGCGACTACTATATCGAACAGGACAAGGAGGATACGATCCCACTGGTGACAGATGAAGAGCTGAAGAGGGCGTGCGCGAAAGTGGGAAACACAAAGGCCCCAGGGCTGGACGATATCCCCAACGTCGCTCTCAAGGCAGCCATTAACGCAGTGCCAGGAATGTTCCTGGACATGTACAACACATGTCTCCAGGAGGGTACCTTCCCTCAAAAGTGGAAGCAGCAGAGACTGGTGCTCCTCCCCAAGGGGAAGAAACCGCCGGACGATCCTTCATCCTACCGTCCACTCTGCATGCTTGATACAGCTGGCAAAGTCCTGGAACGAATAATCCACGGGAGAATCGAGAAAGTAGCTGAGAAAAAACTATCAGAAAAGCAGTACGGTTTCCGCAAAGGGCGCTCCACGCTCGATGCCATTGACCTGGTGGTGAAACTCGCAAGGGATGCGATCTCCGGGGACAGATGGAAGAACGGAGAGAAGCAGTACTGTCTAGTAGCGACACTCGATATCAAGAACGCCTTCAATTCAGCCAGGTGGAACTGCACCATGGGGGCGTTAGCGGAGATGGAGGTTCCAGGATACTTGCGGAAGATGGTAGCTAGCTACTTCTCCGACAGGGTCCTCAAGTACCACACGGAGTATGGTCCACAAGAGTATCGAGTAACTGGAGGAGTACCTCAGGGCTCGGTTCTTGGGCCTCTCTTGTGGAACATTATGTATGATGGACTCCTGAAGCTTGTACTACCAAGAGCAGTGACACCCGTGGCCTTCGCTGATGATGTCGCTCTTGTCATTGTAGGAAAACACTTGGAGGACATCAACAACCTCTTCGAGGTCGCATTCGCGAGGATTCACCGGTGGATGGAGTCGGTGGGCCTGAAGCTGGCAGAGCACAAAACCGAGGCAGTATTGATCACCAGCAGGAAGAAGCTTGAGACGATCTCACTGCAAGCGGGTAAACATGTGATTATGTCCCAGCCGTTCATTCGGTATTTGGGGGTGATGCTCGACTCGAGACTCAACTTTAAGCAGCAGGCGGAGCATGCCAGTGCCAAGGCGTCTGTGGTTGGGGCTGTTCTATCACGGCTCATGCCCAATGTGGGAGGCCCCAAACAGAAAAGGAGAGCACTCCTGTCATCAGTCGTCACTTCAGTCCTCACGTATGGTATTCCCATATGGGCCGATGCACTCACGGTTCAGGAGTCCTATCGTAAAGTGGCACCAGTCTATCGGCTGAGCGCGTTACGAATAGCAAGTGCGTTCCGCACAGTGTCAGAAGATGCCGTCTGCGTTATCGCCGGAGTGCTGCCGATTGGGATCTTGGCGGAAGAGCGGAAGACCCTGTATCGTCGCAAAGGTAAAACATCGCTGAGTGCAGAGGAATTGAAGAGGCAGGAGCGGCGAAGCAGTCTCAAACGCTGGCAGCGGCTGTGGGATGCCTCCACCAAGGGGAGATGGACTTAC